>CM072521.1:16789759-16792259 GCA_036898135.1 Oncomelania hupensis | reverse complement strand
TTTTCATGTGGAAGTGACGTTGCATGAGCTAAATTTAGATAGCTACGGCGCGTGTAGGGAATTCCCGCTAGGCCTATATCGACTTCCCGCGCTTACGGCTAATACGGCATACTTGATGTCAACAATCTCCAAGGTAACAGTTACGATGGAAGCTGGTTTGCCTTCGTGCTTATCGATAGTTTTTCAAGACGACCAAAAAATAATTGGATCAGTCGAGACTGACAATGATGCCGCTGATGTTTTATGAGCATTTCACTAGTATGGTCCTCACCAATTTATATAGTACACTAGTATGGTCCTTGCCATTTTTTGTAGTAGACTTTATGGTCTTTACCATGTTGAGTCGCTTAGAAGTCTACATGTAGTCTAAACGAGGATGGAGTTGCTTCTCTGGGATCAGCAATGCGAAAGCCAGTATAAAATTAATGTCATGCGCCAAATGTAAAATAATGCTCCTAATGCATTCTACAGGTAAAATGCATTGTATATATTATAACATTTATTTTATAGATGTAAAAGCTCTTTGCTGTTATAAAATAAATTGTTTACCTATAAAATGAATTGTTTATGTATAAAATGTAGTGTTTAGAGATAAAATGAAGTGTTTAGAGATAAAATAGTTTTTCAGAATAATATTTACAAACGGCGTGATGATCGCGTATGATTTCTCTTGTATATTGTAAAATGTATATAAAAATGTTGTTTTTAGCTATAAAAAGTTTTGTATTGCTATTGGATGTATTTCATAGACATAGAATTCATTTTATAAGTATACAATATCTTGTATACAGGTAAAATGTATGTTCTATAGATATAATGACAATAATGATTTAATTTACAAATGGCGCCTCATACCCAGCAGTGGTCCGGTTGTCCGTTAGTCGGTCGTTCTGTCGCCCCGAATTTCACTTTGTTTGTTGTTTAAAACACACTTCATCTCAAGAATAACTTACACGAAATCCGTCAGTTTTACCTTGCGGATACTTTAACTACTGCTAGGCATTTCACATCATTCGTATTTGGGCTTTCTCAAAGGTCAAGGCCATTGTGCTTCACCATTAAAAAAAAAGAACCCAACCAACAACATAGGTTTTACGCTGTATCTAAAAACTGGGTCAGCCGAGTTGGATTTATAATTTTGGCAGTTAACTTCAGATAGTGGTCTGTCATTCCATATTTTCCGTTCGTTTCGTTAGGTTAGGACAAATCTGAGTCGCAACACCGCTAACAAAAATTAACAGTTTTGAAAATGCGTATGTTTTTGCCTATGAGTGTGTGCGTGCGTGTGTGTGTGTGTGTGTGTGTGTGAGAGAGAGAGAGAGAGAGAGAGAGAGAGATTTTCTTAAAATACCTTTAAGTGGTTTGCCATCTTGTATCCTATGAGGATGATGGATGCGTGGATTTTGTAATTATGCATACAATGGCGGTAACCGAATGCGCAACTCATGCTTCCTCAAGAACGTCGCCTAGCACTAGGTCAAGTCGAACCTTCCTTCTTGTAGTTTGTGTGTGTGTGTGAAGAAGTGTGAGGGAAGGGACTTTCACAAGGGATTTGGAATTCCAAGTATTCAACGTAAAGCGATAACTTTGCAGCCAGCGGCCGATTCCAAATTTTTAAGATTTACGGCCTGGAGTTGCTGAAAAACAAAACTTAACATGACCTTAACACACAGGCAGACGCCTCCTCTCTCCATACCTCCCCCACTTCGAATGAGAGCATAAACCGAGGTCTAGTTTGTGCATGCACGCATTCCTTGGCACATACCTTTTGTTACACTGTTGTTGTTTTTATTAATTGTTGATTCAGCCCCGATGCTTCAATCTTGATAAGTGTAGCTCAGATTAGTTTATCCACACAACCTGTTCACTCAGCAACTTAACCCTTCAAGCAACCATCACCTTAGTCTGTGCTTTAGTCTTGTCTAGGCTAGACTATTGTAATGCCCTACTGGCTTCCTGCCCGAGTCATCTCATATATATTTTACTTCACAAACTTCAAAAAGTCCAGAATTGTGCTGCTAGGCTAGTCTTCAGGGCAAAAAAGCGCGATCACATCACTCCACTACTCCGTAAGCTTCATTGGCTACCCATAGAGGCCGGCATTAAATACAAACTGTCTGTACTGTGCCACAATTTCTTCTCTGGAACCTGCCCTTCATACCTGTCAGATCTGCTGTCTGTCTATGTCCCTTCTCGCACTCTTCGCTCTTCTTCTGACTCTCACACACTCTGCATGCAAAAAACCAACACCAAAATGTACGGAGAACGGGCATTCACCCATTGTGCACCCAGACAATGGAACACTCTTCCAGCCAACATCAGACACAAGTAGACCACACCCTCATTCAAGCAAGCTCTAAAATCTCACCTCTTCAAACTCTACTATCCTGACTAAATCCTTCATTCTATAGACCTTAGCCGCAGCTCATATTTGTTCTGCTTTTGGTTATGCTTGTGGGTTTGCTGTGATTGTGATGACTTGTTTGCAGAAATTAACTTC
>CM072521.1:16764759-16782259 GCA_036898135.1 Oncomelania hupensis | reverse complement strand
TCTCTCTCTCCCTCTCTCTTGCCTTACCACCCCCCCACATTTCTCTCTCTCCCTCTCTTTCTCTTGCCCTACCCCCCACATTTCTCTCTCTCCCTCTCTCTCTCTTGCCCTACCCCCCACATTTCTCTCTCTCTCTTGCCCTTACCCCCACCCACATTTTCTCTCTCTCTCTCTCTTGCCCTACCCCCCCCCCCCATTTCTCTCTCTCTCTCTTGCCCTACTCCCCCCCCCACATTTCCCTCTTTCTCCCTCTCTCTTGCCCTACCCCCCACATTTCTCTCTCTCTCTCTCTCTCTCTTTTTTTTTTTTTTTTTTTTTGCTGCTGCTGCTGTTGTTGTTTTTGATGATGATGAGATTAGTTGGTTTCTGATTTACACGATGATGACGACGACGTTCGCACTGAAAACCCGACCATACCAAAGCAACTTAGGGCCAGAATACAGAGAGAGGGAGGCAGAACGACACAGTTACAGATAAAAAAAAAGAATGGATGTGGTGGAATTTAAGTGTTGTTGGTTGTGCAAGAATCAGTCATGCCTGTCCTGTGACTGCCACGGTCCAAGGGAACTGACTGTCTCGCAAAATTAGATTGTCTGTCCTTGGTACATTACATGATTATTGCTTTAGGTCCAGCGGACTCTTACGAGCCAAATCAGGACCAGTCTGTCCTTGGTAACATTGCCCATGCAATACCGCTATTAACAACATCTGGCGTAACCACAATATTTATTTATCACGTCGTTCTTATATAGCGCTTGTCCAGCTCAAGAGCTGCTCAAGGCACTGGTCGATACAGGATCTAACTCATGCCGCCCGAGGCACCCACATGCGGCCTTTGGGCGCATCGCTTGACGCCCAGACAACTGGGTATTGGGGACGAGAGGAACCTATATTCGCGTTCTGTTTGTGTGTGTGTGTGTGTGTGTGTGTGTGTGTGTGTGCGCGTGTGTGTGTGTACGTGTGTGTGTGTGTGTGTGTGTGTGTTTTTAGCCGGTATTCACCCGTCTAGGACACGAGCGTCAGGATCTTAAAAGTCCGAGCGATAGAATGCGTGCGTGCACAGACTAGACTGTGGTTTATTGTGGAGTAAGGAGGTGGGAGAGGGTGGGAGGGAGACATGACAGTTTTGTTTGGGCACTACATGCGGTCAGCCACTTTACAACCACTGGCCGTACAGGCTGCGAGGTTTTTTTCTCCCTTGATATTCCATGCATCAATTGTTTTTGCCGTTGAGTACACAGTCAACTGTGGCAAGGGGTCATATTATTAGTTGTTTTTTTTTTTTTCCCCGGTACTCCAAGCAGTCAGTCGGCTTGGAATCTCGTGCAACTTGAGTTAAATCCTGTATCGGCCAACGCCTTTACATTACATTACATTACATTACATTACATTACATTACATTACATAGTTATTGCTTTAGGTCCAAGGTTCTCTTCCGAACCAAATCAGGAGCTATTCCAACGCCTTGAGCAGTTCTTGAGGTGGAGAGGCGCTATATAAGAACAATGAAATAAATAAATAAATTACTACTAACCTGTCAAGACGAAATTAAATATATCCGATAATGGCTGCTACAGCGAAAACAGCTGAAGGGACACAGTCTAATAATGATAATGAAATTAGTGAAATAGGACTGTAATCTTCATTGGGACAATAGACGTCCATTAATCTGAGTCTAAACTCTTACACTCAGTAATAAAGCGGTTACGTTATTTTTTTTAATTATTCTTATCCTATCCCATGCTATCCCGTAACTCGGAGGTGTTTGGGGCACCACAGATGATCGTTTAACCAGCGTACTCCATCTTTCTCTGTCCTCAGCAACCCTCATGGCTTCGCTAAGTGTCAAGCCAGTCCATTCTCGAATGTTGTCCTTCCACCTCTTTTTCGGTCTCCCTCTTCTTCTGCCTTCTTGCATCGTGCCTTGCAGTATAGTCTTTGCAAGACCTGATGCTCTGGTGACGTAGCCATACTATCGGAGTTTTAAAGAAAAATATTATTAGCGCAACACAATGTTTGAGGTAAAATAAATGTGACACAAGCGCCTATGTTACATGCCACTGTGGTGCTCTGCCTTTCGTCTAAACAATGCGTCATAGACAAATACGTCATAGATAGTGACGTAAGTTATGTTTGTTTTTTTTTGTTTTTTTTTAGAATGTCGTAGTGTTCACCATTTTTTTAAAATGTGGTTACATTTAAAAAAAAAAGTTTTCATGACTAATATTGTAGCTTTGTTACCATAGACAATTTGTATACCATCCATTCGATTGGCTGAATGTGAAACCGATACGTTAGGAAAATCATTGGAGCAACCATCTTTGAGGGCAAACAACGTTTGTTCAAGCCAGGCCACTATTTTGGACTACAGGGGCCATAGATTTGGTTCGAAAAGCTCTTCTCAACAATACACTAGCACGTGTCGTAAACACAACAGAAGAATCCTGAACATGTGTGAAGCTGAGAAATGGATAGTCTTGTACTTGTATCCATTGCGCCATGCAAATCATTCATCGTCCTTCATCAAAGTGATTCGTTATAAATTCTTCAGCGTATGAAATTTATATCATAGAAGTTATTTTATAATGTTTTGCTCAGTTCATAAAGAATGTTGTTACATTCTTGACCCTTGGAACAGTGTGGATGAGCAGCGAGGAAGGAACGTTATTGTGTTTTGGGCATAAGGTCCAAAACCCGTGAATATGCAGGGTTCTTGTCCAAAACAACGTCAACGACGTTCCTCGCTGGTCATTCAACGGGATGCGGATTGTGTACTTAGACCCTGTTATTTATTTGTGCGCAGGGAAAGGATTTTTTTTTTAAATTCCTGTCGTATTCATCCTAATCCGCCTCCATCTTCCACGTACTATTCTTCTAATGACATTGGTTCCTCCATATCCTTAACGTCCACCCAAAGTCAGCTGGGCGAATCATCTTCCTCCTGACCAAGTGTGAAAACGGAGACCTGATTAGAATATTAGGAGCGACGCTTTCAAGATCAAGAATTATTACAACCAAGGAAGCCATGAATTTATTAGGTTCATCCAACTCCACGTCAGCGAAATGATGATTTAAAATTAAATAACAGTACTTTTATAAGAACCTCGTCATCACAGGGTTCATTGTATCATATCATATGAAATAAATATCATCTAACATTAACCAGTGGTATTCTATTTTAATTGTAAAAAGTAAACAAGACGAATGAGTAACAAATAATGTGTGTTATTCTTTATTTTCTATTTCTCTACATTATTTCTGTCTGTTATCCGCTAATCGAATCCTAGACACAGTAAGAAGGGAAAGTTGATTCTAATTATATATCAATCTCTCCAACATCATAACAATATATGTATATATATTAATATCTATATATATTAATATCTATATGTATATGTAACGCGACAATGACAGGAAACGTTTTCTCCCCTTAGCGAAGAAGAAATTGTCAATTAGAGAGCTCAACGTACCGATGATTGAACGGATGGCAGCTGATTCTGGAGCACAAAAAATATATAGTGTGTCGGACATACTAGACCTGACCTCACCGGTCTTAGCTGTTGTCGGTCATAAATATTTATTATTTCGCCCTTCTTGTATTTATTTATTTATGGTTGCCTGGTTGTTTAATTAACGTCTTCTTTGTTGAAAGGATAAGACGCAAGATGGTAATTATTTACTTTGAATAATCAAGCAAAATCCTGTTTATTTATTTATTTCGTTTATTTTATTTATTTACGTAACTCGTTGCCGGCCGACTTGAGAAAAGCTTTCATCCTTTTCTCTTTGCTATGGAATTCCTTTAGTAAAATATTTATTTTCAACGCTTTCAGCTAAACAGTCTTTAGTTAGAAGTATATTTTCTAAATAATCATTTGTTTTCAATGTAAGATTTCTCTAAATAATATATTTTATCGGTAATTAACTTATTATTTACCCAAATAATACATTGTTTAGGTAAATAAACAATGATATAGATTTTAAAAAAAAGGCGTTGCTAAACAATAATGTTACTATATAATGCATTTTTTAGCAGATTGTGTAAAATAATGTATTATTTAAAAATGTTTTTAAATAATGATTTGATGTACAGTATTATTTAGCAGAATTTGATAAATAATGTATTATTTAGAAGTTGTTGCTAAATAATGCACTATTTACGTAAACTTTCGCGTTACGGGATATGATAGGATGGGAGGACAGAATGTATAAAAAACGAAAACAAAAAGCGCAAATAAATATTTTACAAACGGATTACCATACTGTCCAATCAAAACTGAAGACACATTTGTTTGGTGTGACATTTCATCTCTAAACCTGTTATTTACCTCCCCTACCCTCCACCCCACTATCCTCCCACCCAACCCTCAACCCCAAATGTACACAGATCTACTTTCTTTTTGCAGAGTGTGACAATATGTACTGTCTTGTATGTATGATGGCAATGTTGTTGTTTTTTTGTTTATGCAGGTACTTAAGTGTTGGCATGGATGTCTGTGAATGAGCGCGTTGAAACTGGTTACAGGGGATGACGGTATAAAACACTTCAGTATTACTATTACTATTATAAGCTCAGTCTCCCATACGCTCATGTGTTCGGGGACGTTAAACCTTACTCAAGAAGAAGATTACTATTATTATTATTATTATTATTATTATTATTATTAGTAGTAGTAGTAGTAGTAGTAGTAGTAGTAGTAGTAGTAGTAGTAGTAGTAGTAGTAGTAGTAGTAGTAGTAGAAGCACGTCACCAGAGCATCAGGCCTTGCAAAGACCATCCTGCAAGGTACGGCGCAAGGAGACAGAAGAAGAGGGAGACAGAAAAAGAGGGAGACAGAAAAAGAGGCGAGCGGACAACATTTGAGAATGGACTGGCTTGACACTGAGCGAAGCCATGAGGGTTGCTGAGGACAGAGAAAGATGGAGTACGCTGATTAAACGATCATCTGTGGTGCCCCAACGACCTCCGAGTTACGGGATAGGATAGGATAGGAACATTCGTAGATAGGGGTGTTCCAGCTGAAGAGCTGCTCCAGCAGTTGATAGATATACAGTAACAGGATCTAATCTCAAAGCCGCCTAGAGGCGCCAACTTGCTATCTTTAGGCGCATGCATCGTTAACTCCTCAAGCAACTGAGCACAATCATAGGGCGACCGGGTGTTGGGAGAGGTTAAGGGGGCCTTATGAAGGGCCTAGGGACCTATAGTAGGCCTGCGTGCTAGATGTGTCGGCGTAATTTCAGATTCAGATTCAATATTTTATTACAAGAAGAAAATGATTTTAGCATTAATTTGCTAATCTTACAATCAGTCCTTCTTTCAATCACTCACACATTTACTTTAATCTTTCATCCGCATTCATGCAAAGATAAACATTGATTTGAAATTAAAGGAATAAACAAGCTAACTTCGTAACAAGGAAACTAACAATACTAAATATAACACATTTAACTGGAACCATTTAATTTAATAAAGAGAGAGAGGCTTGACGGACTGAGTGGGAAGAGAGAGAGAGAGAGGGGGGGGGGGGTGGGGATGAAATAGGAAAATCAATTGATGCATGCTAGATTGTATGATTTTTGAAATTATTAAGAAATTTGTTGTAAATCTTGTACTTGATGCTGTTTAACGATGTGCATTTTTTAAGTTCTAAAGAAAGAGTGTTCCATAACAGGGGGCCTTTAAAAAGGCGTAAAGGGCACTCACTCGTCTAAAACGTTAAGACGCTAAGATGACAAACTATCGATCTTTTTGTGGTGTTTTTCCCCAGCTGTTAAGAATAACGCTGTAAAGACAGATGTCGTCGGGGTGAAAAAAAAAAAGAATCGAATGACAAATTGATTTGAAAATGCTTTAGAGACCGATGAGGTCGAGAGAAAAAAATAAGAAAATACAAGAAAGAATCTAGGACAATTTGATTTGAGATTTCTTTCTCAGAATTTCTATGCCGCAAAATATCTTGGCAGAAAAGTCTGTATATGCAAGGCAAAACGTCTTGATTAAAACAAAAATCCTGTAACGCAAAATGTCTTGTCAGAATTAGAAAAGTCTGTGACGCAAATTTAACCCCGTAAAATCAAACTGTCTGTAAAGTTATCAATATTCTACATCGTCTGTCTCTATTATTAGTTTAATAACTGGAGAAAAAAAGAGATTATCTTGGAAAACGAATCCGCGAAGCTGGAAAGTGTGTTTCAGGGACCATGTAAGAAGAAGACAAAGAAGAGGAGGAACAGGAGAAGGAGAGAAGGCAAGAAAGGGGAGCTGGACGAAGAAGATAACGTTCTCAACAAAGTTCATCAGTTTGACCATTCTTAAGACCTCGTTAAGAAAACAAGTGTCGGAAGTCAGTGAACTAAATGAAACCAGACGTCAGTGTGGTTAATGACAAATAGAACAGGTCGAAAGACCGGAATAAAGAAAAAAGAGGAGGAGGAGGAGGAGGAGAAGAAGAAGAAGAAGAAGAAGAAGAAGGTGGTGGTGGTGATGATGATGATGATGATGATGATGATGATGAGGATGAGGATGAGGATCAACAGCAACACAACAACAACAACAAGAGCAACAGCAGGGCGGTTGGAGGAGGAGGAGGAGGAGGAGGAAGAAGAAGAAGAAGAAGAAGATAATGATGTGCAGAACATCGTTCATTAGTTAATTAATACCTGTGTCCTCTTAAAGGTGAGTGCAGGCATACGACCGCCTTCGTTAGGAAGTAAATACAAAAAACAAGAAGACGGTATTAAGTGCAACATCCAATACACAATCCTTCCACTCATGTTCCCTGGGGGTGCGTGCAGGCATACAGACGCTCTCTTTAGGTAGTAATGTTTTTTTAAAGCAAGAAGAACAAGAAGAAAAAGAAGAAAAAGTAGTAGGAAGAAGAAGAAGAAGAAGAAGAAGAAGAAGAAGAACAACAACAACAACAACAACAACAACAACAACAACAACAAGATGATAGTATTTAGTGTTACATCATCCTTTAAAGCATGTTTCATAGGGGGCCTTTAAAAGAGAAGCTAGATTTAAAACTGTCAATTTCGTGGTTTTGGAAGTCTGTAGTTTTCAGAATGATATTGTGCAGGAAATGACATTAGCTGAACACGGAAGTAAGAAGGTGCTATATTATTTTTTACTTTAAACATCTGTATGGCTAAATTATACTTGAACTGTGTTTGTAAAGGCAGTATTTTAAGATCTGTTAATTTTTCATTTGTTGTTGTTGATTCTCGATTATCTGAGATTAATCTAATCCCACGTCTATGCAGATGATTTAGTCTTTTTAGTTGATTTGCTGAAGCATTAGACCATACAACAGAGGCATACTTGATATGTGATAGAATGGATAGATACAAGAAGAAGAAGAAGAAGGTATTTAGTGTACCTCACCCTTTTACCCATGTTCCCTTGCAGGCTTAGAGGCGCCCTTGTTAGGTATTCGTTGCTAAAACAAGCCGAAGAAGAAGGTATTTAATGCTACAACGGATACACAGTCCTTTCTCGCATATTATTCCCTTGGGGCGAGTGCAGACATAGGGACGCCCCTTTTTCCAGGTTGTCCTTCGAAGAGTTTTCAAGAAAAAAGGTAGGTGACTGGTCTAGCGAAGAAGATAGTATAGTAGATTGATAGAACAGAGCAGGAATGAGAAAGAGCAAATGAGAAAGACAGCGACAGTGGGAGTTTAAAGCATTACATTTCCAGAAAGTAGGGATATTATTTATACAGAACCCCCCGGCACTTCTAGGAGACGTAGGAGGGGGTTGGGGTTGGTTAGGAAGGGGGAGATTGCGAATAAGTGTATGCTGGGTATGGTCATTGAATTAAACAAAAGGAAGAATGGAAGGATTTGGGATCCCGGGAGGGAGGGGCAGAAGAAGAAGAAGAAGAAGAAGAAGAAGAAGAAGAAGAAGAAGGCGAAGACAAAACAACAACAAAGAAAAAGAATAGGGAGAATTTCGCAAGAGGAGGAGGAAGAAGAAGAAGAAAAACGAGAAGGGGGAGAAGAACAAGGAGAAGGTGAAGAAGAAGATGAAAAAGAAGAAGATGATGAAGAAGAAGAAGAACAACAACAACACCAAAGAAGAAAAGAAAGAGGAGAAGAAGAAGAAGAACAACAACAACAACAACAACAACAACAACAACAACACCAAAGAAGAAAAGAAAGAGGAGAAGAAGAAGAAGAAGAAGAAGAAGAAGAAGAAGAAGAAGAAGAAGAACAACAACAACAACAACAACAACAACAACAACAACAACACCAAAGAAGAAAAGAAAGAGGAGAAGAAGAAGAAGAAGACGACGACGATAACAACAATGTCACCGCCACGACTCTCTCCGATCAGACGCCACAAACAGACAACTTCCACACGCAGACAACCCAGAAAGAATGGCGATTACCCGCAGACGGAAGTGATGAAAAACACAACGAATATATATACAACTTTCAAGCTATTTATTCATTCATACCACACACACATACACATACAACATTTACACATGAAACGAGAAAAATGGTGATGGAACAATCAATGGGTCGATGAACAATGAAATGGAATGTCAGATGAACGAGGGTTGCTAATCAACCACGTCTAAAATCGACTGTGCACTGCAAATGTCCGAACACAGGGGGGGTCGAGTATCAAGAGGGGGACAACAAAGAATAAGCCGACCTGATAGTAGGGCGTCCCCGTTGATGTCTCCGAAAAGTAGCTGCCCCTCCTCGTGACTGTCACCGGACTGTCGCTATGGAATCCAGGCATAGTGGTGTCGCCACTCCCTCCCACCGCTGACGATGATGATGATGATGATGACGCTGTAGTTGCGGCAGCCCTGCCACCGTCGACGCCTCCCAGCCTAACTCCTCCAGTCGGCTAACACTGTGACGTCGAGGCCAGGTTCCATTCACAGACGTCACAACCACCGCGGAAAAGGTGGGGTTGTGGAGCAATGAAGATGTACACACCAACACGGACGAGGACGAACGGGTGGTGATGATGATGCTGGGTCCACACGACCAAATGTCGTCGTCGTTGTCGCGCGACGCTGGTCAACGTTACTCCGTCGAGCTGATGAATTCGACGAACTTTGAAGACCCTCGAACAACGAACTTTCGAACCTGCAACACGCTTGTCTTATTGTTAATGTCATGTCCACCCGATTCTGTCCCCCTCCCTCCTCACACTCTTCCCCCCTTACTACACTAACTAATTCCTGCCTCTTGTAATCAAACACATAATTCAAAAACTAAATGACATTATGAATGCATGAAATGAACAATGCTGCAAATGAATACATGTAATCATCAACACATTATCCATCTTGAGCAACCGCAACCTCAACAACAGCAACCACTTCCATCCTACCTTCACCACACTTCACCCTCATTCTCCCTCCTTCAGTCGCACTCTGCCTTTCGTCTGCCTCTCCCCAGTGCAACCATACTTCCCCCAGCCTCACGCACAGCTATCGTTCAACACCCCAACAGCCGGCCATCGGTCATTAGCACAGTAAAGGAAGGTCACCATCACACTTACCCACACGGCTCGAATGTAAAGTACCTGTAGCTAGCCCTTTCCACTGCTTGCCTACACAGTACTCCAAGTAAGGTATCCAGTGCGTAGTAATTCCTGTTAGTGGACTACCTCTACACTAACTTACCACAACACAAAACTTAGTTATTTGCTCTACACTTCCTTGAGCTTGTTACCACTACTGTAACATTTCCCACTAGGTTTTCTTTTAGAACCAGTTATCATTTACGTTAACAACTGTCCCAACCTTACTTCCAGAACAATATACCCAGAGACACAAGACCACAGGTCTTCTCCGTTACTCTGCAAAACGTGTTCTGACTACAGTGAACACATTCCAAAACTGGCTGGCCGAACTATGCTGTTCAAAATCACGCTTTCCACGCATAACCTAACATACGACAGCGCGCAGTTACTACCCCAACTCATTAACTCTCCACCCACATTTTCTACCCGGTTTCATCACAGGCTGCCCTGTGACACACCCCCCTCCCAAGACGAAACTACGGAGAGTTCAAAACTTAATCTTCCACAGGGTCAGATCTGCTGAGGAAATCCGCTTCAATGTTGTCTCTCCCTGGAATCGGTCGAACTGTGAAGACGTAGGCCTGCAGCTGCATAGCCCATCGGGTGAGTCTGGCACTGTTGAGGTGCGTTCTCTGCAGGTACTGCAGCGGTCGATGGTCTGTCTCCAGCCAAAAGTGCCGTCCAAACAAGTACGGTTCAAACCGTTGTACCGCCCACACGACTGCCAAACACTCCTTCTCGATGGTGGAGTAATTCCGCTCCGCTGGCAACAGCTTCTTGCTGGCAAACCCCACCGGTTGCACTCCCTCACCGGTTTCTTGCATCAGTGCAGCTCCTAGCCCTTGCTCAGATGCATCTGTCCTCAGGATGAACTCCTTGTCCAGGTTCGGTAACTTGACCACTGGCTCACTGGTCAGCGCTCTCTTCAAGTCGTCGAAAGCTTTCTGGCAGTCATCCCTCCTGTTGACCTCTCCCCTCTTCCTTACCCGCACGATCGGTGCGCTGTACGGCGATGAACAAGACTCGGTAACCCCCAACTCCAGCATCGGTTCCACTTCACCCTTGGCGACTTCCTTCTGTAAAAATGGTAGCGGATGCTGATGTACACGAACGGGGTCGTCGTCGGTTGACACCACCTCGCACTCGTCCAGGTTGGTTAGCGGCAGTGCTCTCTCATGTAGTGCAGACAGCTCCGCGCCCGTCTGCACGTCCACTGGCCCTTCGCTCGCTCGTAGCGGTATCAGTGGTACGGTACCCTGGTAGCTGTTATCTGTCGTTCCCTCTGTTCCATCTTGGTCCAACACGACGGCCACCGTCGTCTCTGGTTCTACTCTGCGCACTATGTAACGCTTCAACTTCCTGTTCTTGCCGGTGTAGCAGGCCAGATTATACCCCGCCTCAAGTATACCCAGGGTATAAACTGGCCTAGCCCAGACTATGCCCCCGTATAAACTGGCCTAGCCCAGATTATACCCCTGGGTATTATCTGGCCTAGGCTCGTTTAACCCTCTCCTGCCCATTATAACCCCCTCACAACGGAAGACCTTATCCTTCACGTTACTCTTTAATTTATGTGTTGTAATTGTTCTTATGCACTCAGATAGATAGATAATAGATAGATAGATAGATAGCTAGATTTAAGATAGATAGGATAGATAGATAGATAGATAGTAGTTAGAAAGATTGATAGGGTAGGATTAGGGTTAGGGTTTATATAGATTTTTTTTTTTCACGCAAGTCTAAAGGTGTTAGCTGAGTTCACTCAGGTTTTTTTTTGTGTTTTTTTTTTACACGCAAGCAAAAGGCTGTTACCTGAGAGTTGGTCAACGCAAACGCCATGTACAACGAACCCCGATGAGTGAAATCTCTTTAGGTGGGGGGTATATTCCGGGCGCGAGGGGGTCATGACCTGGCTAGGCCTGATCTATACTCAGGGGGTTAAAACCCGCCTAGGCTACATTATACCCACGGTATAAAGTAGCCAGGGGTATATTCCGGCCTGTTACACCGGCTCTCTGAAACGGTACTCTCCTGGCTCTCCCCTTTGGCGTCGTTCGCTGGCATGCGTCGCATGAAAGCCAAAAACCTCCTTCACGACGCGGCACACTGGCCAGTAGTACTCGGCCCACACTCGATCTAGGGTCTGCCTGGCTCCTCGGTGTTCAGCCATAGGCGTGTCGTGTCCCATGCGTAGCACCTCCGACTGAAGCTTGGTTGGTACCACCAACTGACTGCGATCCACCTTGTCCTGTCCCGTGTACTCGCGGTACAAAAGGCCCCGCTTCCAGACAAATGCCACTTGCCCCTTGCCTCGTTTCTCCCTCCCTGCCTTCCGGTCCGCTAGCTGCCGTACCTTTGCAAGCTCGCCGTCTTCCAACTGCAGTTGACGAATCTCCTTTGGCGTCGCGACGATGTTCTTGCTCGGTCCGACCACCAATGGTTCCGTAGCGACTTGCTCCTTGGCTGCTTGCGCTCTGGTCCGCACCACGCAACACTCTGCGGTTCCCTCGACGAATACCGGCAGTGCTGTGTCTGGCTGCCGTTCCGTTCTCGCCCAGTTGCCGATCACCACTGGGTAGGTCAAGTCCGGTACCACTACTACTTTCACTCTCCCGGTGTAGAATGGCGACTCAAACTGCACCCACGCTGTTGGCAGTGACTTGGATAACCGTCGAACGGCAAATCCGACGCGCCGCGTGCGTCCTGTGTAGACAAGGTTGGCAACCTCTCCCTTCCGCAGGCAAATCAAGTCGGCCCCCGTGTCCCTCACAGCCGTCAGCGGAACGCCTTCCACTACCACTTGGCTCTGGAACCGAGGATCTCCCTCCTTGCCTGCCTCCTTCAAGATGCGCAACGCTGGTCCACTCCGCTCGCTGCGTTTCGGACAATTCCGCTTCAGATGCCCTTTCTGTCCGCAGCTGTAACATTCCCGCTTGTCAGGCGAGTTGGGTCGTGGTCCCGCTGGCTGGCGACCCTCGCTCTTATCCCTGGGTGTAAAGGGTTGACGTGGTGGGAAACGTAGGTTTGTTCCCGCCCTGGCGTCGACGTACTGCTGCGCTAACGTCGCGGCCTCCTCCACCGTTGCTGGGTTGCGTTCGCGCACGAACGTGACGAGCTCTGGCGTCAAACCGTTGACCATCTGCTCCATCAGCACTAAGTCAAGTAAATCCGCATACGTGGCCTTCTTGTTCGCTAGTCCCATCCAGCGCTCCAGGAACAACTCTGACTTCCGCAGATACTGTTTGAAAGTCTCTGGTGGCTCCCTTCGTAGCTGGCGAAACTTCTTCCGATACGTCTCGGCCGTCAGGTTGAAACGCACCAACAACGCTGCCTTCAGGATCTCATAGTCGGCAGAGTCGTCCTCGTTCAAGCCAACGTAAACTTCCCTCGCCTTCCCCTTCAGCAAGGTCCCCAAGCGAATAGCCCACGTGTCCTTCTTCCAGTCTTGAGCCTTGGCGAATCGCTCAAACTGACACAAGTAGGTTTCTAGGTCGTCCTTATCCTCGAAGAACGGTAACCTGAGCTTGACCGTCTCAAACTCGGGTTGACGATTCCTGCGGTTCCCGGCGCCTTCCTGCAACCTAAGTTGCGCCATCGCTAGTTCGTGCTCTCTTTCTCTCTCTCTCTCTCTCTCTCCGATCTGCGTCTTTCTCGCTCACCTTCGCCATCAGCTCTATCTCCCTCGCCGCTTGGTCCATCGCGTAGTCTAACGCAGCCTGACCTCTCAACCCTTCGCGCTTGGCGAGCCTCAAGATCCTCTCCACCGGCGTCTCGTCCGCGAACAATCCTGTCTTCGGCGTTGGTGCCGCCTCGACCTTGTAGATCGAACGGTAAGGATTGGTCTCAAACCTCTTCAGCCTCGTTGCGTCGCTCAGACGATCCTGGTCTCCATAGAAGTCGGTGCCTGCTGACATCCCGCCAGTCGCGCCAAATCCCGTCACAAAAGGGTCACTCACTGTGTCCCTGGCTTCAAACGTCGTCGACTCGTCGTCTGCTGACCCACGACGCGATGACCTGACCGGCGATCTCCGTTGCTCGATCGCAGAAGGTAAGTCGGTGACTCCCGTATCAGCCGCTGCCGTCGCGCGCTCGTCCATCGTGACACCCACGCGAGAACGCGTACGAGCCGCGATCGGAGACACTCCCTCACCCTCCTCGATCGATGCCATCCTGCTTAACAAGGGAAGCAACAACAACCAACAACAACAAGTCAACAATCCCTGCGAAATCTTACCTAACTTAGCCTAGCCCTAGATACTAACTACCTAACTAAGCTATCTCCCTTACCTATCACTCACCTCCTCCCACTCAAACAGTGGAAACTGGCCCGCGAGGTAGCGAACCGGATGGAGAGTGCAATGGCCCCTTCCCTCACGTGTGGTCGAACCCAGGCCGGCTGTGAGCCTCCGCTAAACAGCGACCTGACTCCCTCCAACCACCCGCTGGGGTGCACACTCTCACCGAATCACGCCTCACACACTCGGACACCACAAGACAATCACAAGACAACTTCACGTCTGGGCACACTCACACATACCCTGCATCTCCACCATATGTCACCGCCACGACTCTCTCCGGGCAGACGCCACAAACAGACAACTTCCACAAGCAGACAACCCAGAAAGAATGGCGATTACCCGCAGACGGAAGTGATGAAAAACACAACGAATATATATACAACTTTCAAGCTATTTATTCATTCATACCACACACACATACACATACAACATTTACACATGAAACGAGAAAAATGGTGATGGAACAATCAATGGGTCGATGAACAATGAAATGGAATGTCAGATGAACGAGGGTTGCTAATCAACCACGTCTAAAATCGACTGTGCACTGCAAATGTCCGAACACAGGGGGGGTCGAGTATCAAGAGGGGGACAACAAAGAATAAGCCGACCTGATAGTAGGGCGTCCCCGTTGATGTCTCCGAAAAGTAGCTGCCCCTCCTCGTGACTGTCACCGGACTGTCGCTATGGAATCCAGGCGTAGTGGTGTCGCCACTCCCTCCCACCGCTGACGATGATGATGATGATGATGATGATGACGCTGTAGTTGCGGCAGCCCCGCCACCGTCGACGCCTCCCAGCCTAACTCCTCCAGTCGGCTAACACTATGACGTCGAGGCCAGGTTCCATTCACAGACGTCACAACCACCGCGGAAAAGGTGGGGTTGTGGAGCAATGAAGATGTACACACCAACACGGACGAGGACGAACGGGTGGTGATGATGATGCTGGGTCCACACGACCAAATGTCGTCGTCGTTGTCGCGCAACGCTGGTCAACGTTACTCCGTCGAGCTGATGAATTCGACGAACTTTGAAGACCCTCGAACAACGAACTTTCGAACCTGCAACATGCTTGTCTTATTGTTAATGTCATGTCCACCCGATTCTGTCCCCCTCCCTCCTCACACTCTTCCCCCCTTACTACACTAACTAATTCCCGCCTCTTGTAATCAAACACATAATTCAAAAACTAAATGACATTATGAATGCATGAAATGAACAATGCTGCAAATGAATACATGTAATCATCAACACATTATCCATCTTGAGCAACCGCAACCTCAACAACAGCAACCACTTCCATCCTACCTTCACCACACTTCACCCTCATTCTCCCTCCTTCAGTCGCACTCTGCCTTTCGTCTGCCTCTCCCCAGTGCAACCATACTTCCCCCAGCCTCACGCACAGCTATCGTTCAACACCCCAACAGCCGGCCATCGGTCATTAGCACAGTAAAGGAAGGTCACCATCACACTTACCCACACGGCTCGAATGTAAAGTACCTGTAGCTAGCCCTTTCCACTGCTTGCCTACACAGTACTCCAAGTAAGGTATCCAGTGCGTAGTAATTCCTGTTAGTGGACTACCTCTACACTAACTTACCACAACACACAAACTTAGTTATTTGCTCTACACTTCCTTGAGCTTGTTACCACTACTGTAACATTTCCCACTAGGTTTTCTTTTAGAACCAGTTATCATTTACGTTAACAACTGTCCCAACCTTACTTCCAGAACAATATACCCAGAGACACAAGACCACAGGTCTTCTCCGTTACTCTGCAAAACGTGTTCTGACTACAGTGAACACATTCCAAAACTGGCTGGCCGAACTATGCTGTTCAAAATCACGCTTTCCACGCATAACCTAACATACGACTGTGCGCAGTTACTACCCCAACTCATTAACTCTCCACCCACACTTTCTACCCGGTTTCATCACAGGCTGCCCTGTGACAAACAACAAGAAATAAAGAAACGAAGGAAGGAAGGAAGAAGAAGATGAGGAAAAGGAGGAGGAGAAGTAGAAGTAGTAGAAGAAGAAGAAGAAGAAGAAGAAGAAGAAGAAGAAGAAGAAGAAGAAGAAGAAGAAGAAGAAAAAACAAACAACAACAACAACAACAACAACAAAAGCAACAACAAGAGAAGATTTGACGCTGCATGGCGTTTGCTCATCAATCTGGTTATAATGAAGTTGGGTTTCTGGATGCCCAAAAAAGCAACAAACTTGCCCTCAACCCAGTCATCATCACCCTAGTATATCAAAGATAATACGTCGCTGAAGATGGTGAAGGTTGTGGCGGGGATGTTTAGCGAAAGGAACACCACGCCTACAGAGAAGAGTCTGGAGGTTATTGATAGATCTTGAATATAATCCTTCTTAGATGGATGCTGGCCTCTGGCAAATAAGCGAACACTAGGTTCATTCTGGAACCTTTTTTTCTTCCTCCGACCGGTGTCAAATTTCCTTGTATAAAATGAGGAGCAAAAGAAATCGTCTTGTTTCTTGTATCGTGAAAAGCTGGGTTCTCCATTACAGTGGCCCAAACGACCGGTATAAAGCTCGCTGACTAATTGGTCGATCACTTTATTTTGAGCGGATATACCGACCGCTACGGAACTTTCCCCCTCCCGCCCCCTCCCCCCCCTCCTCGTCTGCCATTTCGCCAGTGGTGGGTGTAAGTAGGCTTTAAACTTCAATGTTCGCTACGGAACTACTTGTCCTTCGCGTGACAGTCAAACCCCGTATTTGAGACCGTTTTTCAAGGTATGCTGGAGAAAGATAGAAGTGCGTCTTAACTAAGGTCTTTCTTGCGTAGATCAAGTGCATCTTAAGGCGTCGCCATATATGACGATTGTGCCCCGATCGTGTTGCCGATTCCAACCGGGTTGCTATCGGATGACGTAAGTTGCATCCGTTGGATCCTGATCTGCGCGGAATCGTGTAAAAGTTAGAACCTGCTCTATACTCCCAGCGAGAAATCGCCGATTATAAGCTTCAACTATCGGAACCTGTCTCGCGAGTATGTGATTTTTAACGTTAATATGGCGGAAGAAACTAACTCAAGCTCAACCATGGTCGAACCGACCACCTTCGTTGCCAATGTTTTCATCTTTCTCTTCCGAATATGATGCAAAACTGCTACTAATGCGAGCATATCGTCATCACTGTCAAATCTGGTAGCCATTTTGAACAACAGAAAGATGTGAGCGACCTTGACCTTCCGGTTCAAACGGATCGGCTTGATCGAGAACGTGTGGCATTGCTCTCACGTTTTTTGCAGTCCGGCCCGATCACACTCCGAATAAAACGGTTCTGGAAACTGCTCTAGAATCGGCCTCAAAACCGGTATGTGTGGCAGCGAATTTAGGCTTAGTTTTGAAAATGGAAGAGAGAATTTGATTTGTGTACAGAGAATTGGGTAGGGTAGACAGTTTTTAAAGGAGCAGAGCATAAATGGAAAAAAGATGGAAGTGCGGCCCTCAACAAGGGTCTTGTACTAGAACAAGTGCGCCTGTAAAGGCACAGTTCAAAAGATGGAAGCGTCTCAGCCTTTTCAGAGAGAATCGGTAAGACAGTTTTAAATTAGCAGAGCATACACAATGACAAAGGATTTGGTAACATTGAGGCCATTGACGACATACT
>CM072521.1:16724759-16762259 GCA_036898135.1 Oncomelania hupensis | reverse complement strand
TTTGTCACATTCAGTGTATGCTTTCTTGTTTTTTCACAATTAGTGTAAGTTCCTGTGTGTTATATTTAGTGTACCTTTCTTTGTCATATGCATTGTCTGTTTCTTTGTTACATTTAGTGATGTTCCTTTGTGTGTCATACTTAGTTACATTTAGTGATGTTCCTTTGTGTGTCATACTTAGTTACATTTACTGATGTTTCTTTGTGTCATACTTAGTTACATTTAGTGATGTTTCTTTGTGTGTCATACTTAGTTACATTTAGTGATGTTCCTTTGTGTGTCATACTTAGTTACATTTAGTGATGTTCCTTTGTGTGTCATACTTAGTTACATTTAGTGATGTTTCTTTGTGTCATACTTAGCTACATTTACTGATGTTTCTTTTTGTGTCATACTTAGTTACATTTAGTGATGTTCCTTTGTATGTTTGGATATGGATAATAGGTTAATTGGTTGCTTGGTGTTTTTTTTCTTCATATCTTCCTGTCTGTCATCGAATTTCAAATTGTGCAACTCGTTAAATGACGACCGATATCTGAAAAACAAAAGGCCGCGGAAACCTGACATATGATGGCCGACAAGCGCCATAACAACGGATAATTACAAATATCACGAGATAATTACAAATATCATGGGATAATTACAATTTTTAAGGAATAATTACAATAATCATTACAAAAATATATGTCTTCGCGTGATCATTTTTAATTTTCAGTTTTGGCTCTAGCAATCCGCTTGGAAATGCGCCAAAACCGAACATTGTAATTATCACATAATAGTTACAATTTTCACTGCATAATTAAAATTCTTACGTGATCATGCTTAATTCTGACTAAAGCGTCTTACTAAAGCCAAAACGTGCATTTACAGTATCAGTGCTAATAGTACATGTAATTAACACGTGTTCTGTGTAATTCACATTATGATGGCATACTAGCGCCAAAACCTGATAATTACAAATATCAATAACATATTTACAATTAACACGTAAAAATTGTAATTATGAAGTAAAAATTACAATTTTTGGTTTTTACCAAGTTCCAGACAGATTGCTAGAGCCCAACACTGAAAATTAAACATGATAACGCGAAGATATTTGTAATTTTTAAATGATAATTGTAATTATCCATTGATACTTGTAATGTTCCTATCCTATGATATTTGTAATTATCTCATGATATTTGTATTTATCAGGTTTTGGCGCTAGCAAGGCGTGGCAAATACTGATAATTATTAAGTAACACTGTGGATTACATGTATCTCTGTAAATTACAACAGAACACGTGTTAGTTTCAATTTATTCGTGATAATGGTAATTCTCGGTTTTGGCGCTAGTAAGCCGTCATACTGACGCGTGATATTGTGAAATCTGTTTGACTTTGCAAAATGGTTATGTTAATATCCTGACACATGCGTGTATGAGAGTGAGAGAGAGAGAGAGAGAGAGAGAGAGAGAGAGAGAGAGAGAGAGAGAGAGAGAGAGAGTGCATTGTGTGTGTGTTTGCTTGCGTGCGCGCGCGTGTGTGTGTGTGTGTGTGTGGGTGTGTGTGTGTGTGTGTGTGTGTGTGTGTTTTAAACATCACATTAACCAAAGGGTGTAGTTTTTGTTTACTCTTAAACGTGTATAGTGTTTTTTGTAACTGTTTTCATGCAACACTGACCCATTCAAAGTGCACCTTAGTACCTGTCTTTGCTCAACTAACATCTCTCTTTCTCTCTGTTCGTTCTCTTTTGAAGAGTACGATAAGGTTGAAAGAAACAGCTGCAGAAGACCGTATATTCGAGTAACAGCGGCGTTAAGCAACACTATAGCTTTCATTACCTCAGTGCAGGGAAATCATGTTCATTGTATCAGCAGACAAGCCGCTAATAACAATTGACCGTCAAATTGCTCTTGTGATTCTGAGCAGGCCGCCTAAAGGCAGTTTGGCGCTGCAACCCGACCCCGACTCGTCTGGCTTGCTGCGAATCAGTTTTCTCGCGCGTCACCCATCGTGTGACACACACACAAATGTTCGGTTTTTAATTTTCCTGATTTTTCTGGAAATACCTTGTAAAACAGTTGGGAATCAGAGGGAGCAAAACTGTCGACCAGTCGGTCTGGCTCTATGTCGGTCCTTTGGTAGCTATATTTTGAGAGCATGCGCTGGAAGGAAGACGTGTTTTTCGAGTGCTCTAAGAATCAACGCCAATTTAATGTGGATTAAACTAATTTATTGACAGTGACATTCTTTAAAAAGTTAATTTACAGTTAGAATAAGGTTTCTGTGACATTATTATTACTTTGATTTTGTATAGATTGTGTTAGCGAAGCCGATATATGGCCAAATAGTTAGAGCATAGAGCGCGCACTGTGAACTCACTACGACACTAGCGTCCGACTGCCGTTATTTCATAACAGTAGGCCTAAATCACTAAACATACGATTCTGGTTTGATTTTCTATAATTTAAATCGCCATTATGGCGAATGCTAGATTTACACTTGGATTACTGTGTTTCATTTTGTGTGTGTGCCACTTCTTCACACAACGATCTACTTACTCGATCTTTGACCACACATTACCTGGACTACTCGTGAAAGGGAACATTAGGAAGGCAATTAAACTGCCCATCGGAACCTACTCGTCGCAACGACAGGTCAGTACACTTGCACTACTATCGATCTTGCTGGCTGGAGACATTCATAGCAACCCGGGCCCACGCCAGAAGAGCTACTACCCATGTGGCTTGTGTGACAGAGATGTGAAATGTGCTGACTGTATTGCTTGTGATGATTGCTCCATCTGGTACCACAGGTCATGTGTCGAACTCTCGTCTAGTGATTTCAGAGCACTACAGAGACAAAGCGTGCAATGGATTTGTCCAAAATGCGACAGTATAAACTGTGATAGCTTCACCTTCAGGAGCTTTTCTTTATCAGAAAACTACTATGCCCCCCTCCAAAACACGGACTGTAGCATAACTTCCTTCAACCATACCCACCGCTTCAGCCCCCTGAGAACTAGCAGCCCCAAATCTAACCAGCACAGCCCAAACTCTCACCATTCGAATTCTTACCAGAGCACCACCGGTAACCCATCCTATAAATCACCAGGCCAAGGAAACAACTACCACAGTTCCACATGTTTCAGCCATCCTAGTCCACCAGGACAAAACCCATCCAACACCTACAAGTCGCATCACGCAGAATGCTACCACACTGCCAATGATTCCAGCCACAACCCCAACATATCAAAGAAAAAGAACCTTCGCATCATGACCGTAAACTGCCGCAGCATAGAGAAAAAGAAAGCTGAATTTGCTGCCATTGTCAACTATGTAAAACCAGATATCATTTGTGGCACAGAATCATGGTTGAAACCAGACATCAAGCAGAGAGAGATATTCCCAGATGGCTTTGTTTATTATAGGAAAGACCGCTGTAGCCTAGCTGGAGGTGTCTTCATTTTAGTAAACCAAAATCTCATCTCATCTATACAGCCGGACTTAGATTCTGCATGCGAAATACTCTGGGCAAAAATACACCTCCAACAAAACAAAGACCTAACGATAGGCTGTTTTTACATGGCTCACCGAAACCAGACAGACCTGAATGAGCTAGATAAGTCACTACGAAAAATAAATAATAGAGGACAAAAACAGATTATTCTTACCGGCGACTTCAACTGCCCTAATGTAGAGTGGAACAATGGTACAGTTGCCCCTGGAGCGCCAGATCGGGTGATCCAGGAGTCGCTAGTCGACATCACCTCATCAGCACACCTCACACAAGTCCACGACGAACCAACAAGAGAACACAACATCCTAGACCTAGTTTTTACCAGCAATCCCTCTCTCACCAAGAGCTCCAAGTCAATCCCAGGCATTAGTGATCATAGCATTGTGGTTACAGACTTTGACCTCTACCCTAACCGCATCAAAGAGAAGCCCCGCAAGCGATACAACTATTCTAAAGCAGACTGGAACCACCTGAACTCTGAAATCTTGCAATTATCAGACAACATCATGACAATGAGAAAGGAAGGAACTCCCGTTGAAGACATGTGGACACATTTCAAACTTAACTTGATAGCAGCAGCTGAACGCTTCATACCTACCAGCCTTCGACGAATCAACTTTACATTACCCTGGGTCAACTACAAACTTAAGAGACTGTTAAAGCATAAAAAGAGACTATACAACCAAGCCAAGAAGACCGGCAACTGGACCAACTTTAGATTCCATCAGAAGGAATGCAGGAGGAAAATGAGGCAAGCAGAATGGCGCCACATTAACACCATCATTGAGGACGGGCTAAGAGACAACAACTGCAAACCCTTTTGGCGCTATGTCAAGACAAGGCGACAAGACAACACAGGAGTTGCCCCGCTCTTCAATGAAGGATCTCTCCATAGTGATAGTTCTTCCAAGGCAAAGATATTGCTTCAACAATTCCAGTCGGTCTTTACAAAAAGAGAGGACACACCATTGCCAGAGATGAAGGGCACCCCCTTCCCCGCTGTAGAGAAACTAACGGTTACTACAGAAGGCGTCGTTAAACTACTCAAAGACTTGAACCCCAACAAAGCTACAGGACCAGACAACATCCCTAATCAAATTCTCAAAAACTGCGCCGAAACTGTTGCCCCAGGATTAGCAGCCATCTACAACACCTCACTAGAGACTGGACAGCTCCCCGCAGACTGGCTAACAGCAAACGTCTCCTCAATATTCAAGAAAGGCGATAGAAACAAAGCAGAAAATTACAGACCAGTATCTTTAACATCCGTTGCATGTAAGCTACTGGAACACATCATCTGTCGACATCTACATACCCACTTCGAAAAACACACCATCCTCACCAGTAGAAACCACGGATTCAGAACAGGCCACTCTTGCGAAACCCAACTACTCACTACTATGCAAGACATTCTCTCCTCACATGACAAAGGCCATCAGACCGACATCATCATCCTGGATTTCAGCAAGGCATTTGACACTGTGCCACACAACAAATTACTACACAAGCTGGATCATTACGGCATACGAGGCACCATCCACACCTGGCTCACAAACTTCCTGACCAAGCGCCAGATGAGAGTGGTCCTGGATGGAGAGGCATCAGAGGAAGTAGCTGTCGAATCCGGAGTCCCCCAAGGCACAGTGATGGGTCCTTTACTCTTCCTCTGCCACATCAACGACCTGCCGGACACAGTAAAATCAACAGTGCGACTCTTCGCAGACGATTGCCTACTCTACAGAGAGATCCGCTCCTTCCAGGATCACATCACACTCCAATCAGACCTCAAAGACCTAGAGAGATGGGCCAAGCAGTGGGGAATGCGATTTAATGCGCAAAAGTGCTACGTTCTCTCCACCAGACACAAGTCACAACACTTCTATAGCCTTGGAAACACTATACTCCAACAGACTGATACTACCCCCTACCTAGGCGTCCAAATTTCTGCGGACCTGAAATGGGCTAACCACATCACAAGCGCCTGCAAGAAAGCTGGATCCACACTGGGCTTCCTACGCCGAAATCTCCGGAACTGTCCACAAGAGTGCCGACGCCTAGCCTACATCGCACTTGTTAGATCCACTCTCGAGTATGCCGCAGTGGTGTGGGATCCTTACCTCCAACAAGACATCGACAAGCTGGAACGCATCCAACGCCAGGCTGCACGGTTCATTATGAGAGACTACAGATCCCGGGACCCAGGATGCATTGGCAGGATGCTTCACGAGCTCCACCTCCCACTACTTGCAAAACGTCGCCAACAACTCAGGCTGACCATGCTCTACAAGATAACCAGAGGACTAGTTACTGCTCTCCCTCCCAACACCTTCCTTACTGCTGCAAAGAACAAACGGAAAATCCGCCCCACCACCTTTAAAGGATATGACACACAGAACATCATAGAGAGGCAGATAAACAACAACAACACATGCTTTATCTTACCACCCTCATCATCAGATCTCTACAGAAACTCCTTCTTCGTAAGGACAGTAGTGGAATGGAATAGCCTTCCCGATGACATCATCAACCTATCCTCACCTAGCTCATTCTCCTCTGCAATCGGGAGGTACAGGGATGCTGACTGTAAGTTCTTATAGAGTCAACATAATAGAACAGTGATTTTAAACTTTTAATTGTACACATATCACCAGGCTTCCACAAGAGGAGCCCTTTTAAGAATATAATTAAATAAAATCAGAACTACAATAGGCAATATGAAGTTAGTACAAAAAAAACTATGAAGCATAATTTTTTTTTCTTTTTTTTTTTTTATTTTTTTTTCTTTTTTTTAAATCAAATTAATTAGCGCGCACACACCACCACCACGTTAATAGCCATCTATGGCTCCTGTGGTGTTTTCTGCCAACAACATCATCGGCAGTATCCAGATCCAGATCCAGAACCACTGAATGGACTTTCACCATACTCCATAGTTAAGCGGTATGACCTGCCTCCCGTGTCATCTTATTTGCTTTATCGCAAAGGTCAAGACCATTGGAGTCATTTTGTTGTTAAACGCGTGTTGCTCAACATCTGAAATCGGCTATAGCGATTTTTGGTTGAATTGTTTTGGCATACATTACGGGTACTTCATGTCTTGGACTATCTTTCTGCAGCAGTCTGACTGTCGGAAAGTCAGTCAGTATGTCGCTCCGAATTTTACGTTTTTTGTTCAAAACACATTTTTTTACCTTATATCTCAAGAATATTTGAACAGAAATTCATCTTTTTTTTTTTTTTTTTTTTTTTTTTTACCTAGGCTTTGATCTACGTCTCAACTGCATAGTGTGGACCGACCTTGTCAAGCCAGTTTGCCATACATGCACATAGTGACCAGATATAATGTCTGCTTTTTTCCCTCCGTTTTTACAGGTACTCAAATATCAGGCAACTTTTCCACAAGTCTGACACAAGATATCTACTCTAGATCCAACACCGTCTGCCGCTTCTTCTTCCATGTCGCAATTTGAGGCAGTTAATTTTATCTTGCTTCTGGCGACAACAAATTGACGTGGAAATAATGTGCCTAGAGCTAAAGTCATCTGGTTCTTCCATTTCGTACTCGTCTGCTTTCTCGGCCTTCGCCTTGCTTCCAGTGATCTTGTGATCTTTCAGGAAGCGGAAGTGAAAGTTGACACGTGACACCATAATGTCTGCAGTTCTTCACGGGAATTTAGCAATTGCCTGCGCGCAGATTCGAACCCTGCCTTCTGATTCACAGGTGAATGTCCTTGGTTTTGTGCCTTGTATTGTATTGTTTATTTATTTATTAATTTATTCAATCATTTATTTTCCTGTTCGTTAACTTGAGTGCTTGTCTTTCCTACTTCTTCTTTATTTATGAAAGCTCGAATTGTATGACCCGCTGTACGAAGAAGCAGAAGAAGACGGAGGATGATGATAATGATGATGATGACGATGACGACGACGACGATGATGATGATGGCACGGGCATAAGAATTAGCTCTGCAGAACATTACGCCAATACATGTTATCGATGGCTGTCCTAACCCTACTGTAACAGTGCACTCGACAGGTATATAACTAACTGCCTTGTTCTGTGATCTGGGCTCCTGTGCTATCTATCATCAAAAGCTCATTTTCTTTACTGGGCTTTCTGACGTACATCAATATGTTACACTCCTTGTTGGTTTTTTTTTATCAGTAGTTGATTCAGCCCCAATGCTTGAATCCTGATAAGTGTAACTCGGATTCGTTTATCCACGCAACCTGTTCACTCAGCAACAAGGCAGGAGTCGTCGTTTGAAGTTTTCCAACTTTATTCAGCGAACATCAACTGCATACAATCGCTTTTCCCACTTTCTCTCTTTCTCAACTTTTCACAGTGCATCAATTATAATATAGTTTTTCTCTATACTCGAGATAGTGTTAGAACGTTCCAGCGTGACGCATTACAACCAATCAAAATAAACTTCGTCATCACTGTCTTACGTCATACAACTTTCTTCATCATAAAAGAACCTCTCAGCTTCTATTGGATCTATCTAGATGCTTCGATCGATGGTAAACAAGCAACCCTAGAAGATTCTCCAATAATATCGACCAACCAAAAAATTATCAAGGTTATAACAAGCTTCTTCTAACAACAACGCAAAATCAAATCAAAGGTAAATACACTCTGTTATTGAATGCTTTGCAAATTAAAACGATCGGATCTATCATGCGCTGAGTTACACACCTATCAGGAATTCAAGCATCGGGGCTGAATCAAATACTGATAGAAAAACACCAACATCGAACCAGTGTAACATTTTGGGGGCCAAGATAATAATAGTAAAATAATAATAGTAAAATAAAATAATAAAATAAAATAATAATAATAGTAAAATGTTACACTGGTTCGATGTTGGTGTTTTTCTATCAGTATTTGATTCAGCCCCGATGCTTGAATTCCTGCTTGAATTCCTGATAGGTGTGTAACTCAGATTCGTTTATCCACGCAGCCTGCTCACTCAGCAACAAGACACGGAGTCGTCGTATGAAGTTTTCCCCTTTTATTCAGCACACATCAACAACTGCATACAATCGCCTTTTCACTCTCAACTTTTTACTTTCCAACTCACTATCAACAACCCTCTACCCCCACACAGAGCATCCATTTTATAGCTTTTCTCTCGATCGAGATAACGTCAGAATGTTCCCGAGAATGTTCCCGATGACGCTTTACCACCAATCAAATTAAAGTTCGTCATCACTGACTTACGTCATACATCTTTCTAAACATTCCAGGAACGTTCTCAAACTTTGACATTTATCGGGAAGTTTCTATCGACAGTAAACACGCAAATCTAGAGAATTCTCCAATAATATCGACTAACGAAAATCATCAACGTTATACAAAGCTTCCTCTAACCACAATGCAAACACAAATCAAAGGTAAATAAACTCTATTATTGAATACTTTGCAAAACGAAACGATTAGATCTATCGTGCGCGTTTCAGACATCCTATCCTTTGCGTTTCAACGTAACATAGTAGTAGTAGTAGTAATTGTTGTAGTAGTAGTAATAGTAGAAGTAGTAATAGTAATTGTTGCAGTAGTAGTATTTGTAGTAGTAGTAATTGTAGTAGTAGTAATAATAGTAGTGGTAGATATACTAATAGTAGTAATTGTAGTAGTAGTAATAGTAGTAGTAATAATTGTAGTAGTAGTAGCAAGAGCAGCAGTAGTAGTAGTAGTAGTTATTGTTGTTCTTTGATGTTGTTCTTTTTCTTCTCATCTTCCGCCTTCTGATCCTTTCCTACATCTCCTCCTCCTCCTCCACCTCATTCTCTTCTTCTCCTCCTCCTCCGTCCTCACTTCTTCCGAAAAGGCCACACTCCTAATCTCCATTGAATGTTCAGCCCGCTGCAACGGTTCGATGCAGTGGTCAGCAAACATTACCTCAAGGACATGTTTGAATACAGCGCGATACTCCAGCCAGAGCATAATCGAGCCTGAATAAATCTTCTCCGCTAATGCCTCTCTCTATTAGGTCTAACGTTCGTTTTGCCCGGGTGCTTTCAATTTTCTTCAAGATTAGTTAAATGGAGGTTTAAGAGTAGTTTAAAAGTTGTGTTGCTAGTAGTAATATTGTTACTGTTATTTTTAGCATGGCTCAGATTTCTTTGAGTATCCCTTTACTATTTTTTCAGAAGAAACTTGCGGCTACTCCTGAGATGGCGACTGCAATAATGCGTGCGTGGGTGTTTGAGTGTAGATATGGGGTTGGGGGAGTGGCGGTTGATGGTGGGAGAGAAGGTTTTATTTATTTATTGCATCCGTTAAAATATTAATTTCAGTCCGTTAAAATATTAATCTCAGTCTGTGAAAATGTTAATCTTGGTGCAGTTGCTATCTGTGATATGAAGCAAAGATGTTGAGTGTTGATTGTGCCACCTAAGGTGATCTAGTGTTTGTGTGTTACTTCTTCTTTTACAAATATATTGTTATTGTTCGTGTTGTGGGTTGTGAAATGCATTTTGTGTTTCGTGTGCATGTTAACTTTGTTAATACGTGTGTGCTGCCGCCATTGTAATTGCTCCGTGTGAGACAAATAAAGTCGTATTGTACTGTATTGTATTGTATTGTATTGTATTGTATTGTATTGTATTGTATTGTATTGTATTGTATTGTATTGTATTGTACTGTACTGTAAGTTTTCAGATTAAACGGACATGATTTAGAACAACGATGTCTCAACGCCACTATAATTAACCTATTCAATCTTATCAGTAGTGTCGCTACTATGCAATGCGCTGAACACCCTGCGTAGCAAAGAGAAGCGATGCTAACGGTCAGCGTAAGCAGTGAGTGCCTAATGATATTGCGCGCTGGCGTGCGCACAAGTGGCCCTTGTACAAAAGGAATGAACAACGCGGAACGCAGTGTTTTCAAACAAGATTTCTCGGCATAGTGTGATACTGTTAACGTTGACGGAAAACTTTCTTTGCAAACACTTGAGGTATTAATTAGCTCTTCTTATAGATGATTATCCAGTGTTTAGGAAACGCTATCCTTTTCTACAACAGCAGCCCTTGCTGTGGAAACGACCACTCGACATTTTTCTGGATTCTTCCGCAACATAGTTCGTAATACATGTTTGAGTGATAGATGTGTGTTTGGTGTGTGTGTGTGTGTGGTGTGTGTGTGTGTGTGTGTGTGTGAGAGAGAGAGAGAGAGAGATGGAGAGAGGGTGTTGAAAATATGAGGGTGTATGTTGGTACAGATCGCCGCTCTTTGAACCTAATTGGTAATTTGGGGGAAACGCGCGTATATATCCGTTATTATTATTATTATTATTATTATTATTATTATTATTATTATTATTATTATTATTATTATTATTTTATAATTATAATTATTATTATTATTATTATTATTATTATTATTATTATTATTATTATTATTATTATTATTATTATTATTATTATTATATGAAAACAAATATTTGTTTTTCATGCACAATATTGTTATTAATTTTGGGCACTTTGCTGCCTGTTCCAGACCGTTCTTCATGGAATAAAACAGGACTGCTAGCATTCAAATGTTAAAACAACAAGAAACCAATAGGTACATTAGCCAAAGAGAAGACAATAAAACTACACAATGAAAACGTTGTAGCTAAATAAAGCTCTTCTCTTGGCCGCCTCAAAAAAGAGCTAAGTTCCAAAGCATTGTGTCATTATTTTTATCTTGTCATTTATCAACATTTAGCATTCTTTTGGCTCATTTGTTTTTTTAATATTTTCATAATTATCAGTAGCTAAAACGGTTTAAACAATAACCACAACAAAGTCGAATACGCAAGGATTGCAGCTAAACCTGAAATTCTACGATCAACGGCAAAGATCAGTGGAGAGGTCAACGTACCCCTTTGCTACGCGGTGTGTGCCTTGAAGATCACTCAGGCTTTGCTGAAAGGAACCCACTTTGACCACGCCCTAACGACAGATCCTTTTAACATTCATAGTGAGGGTTGCCCCACTGAAAAAAAAAGCTTACAACAAAACATAACTCTTTGGAAAAAATTATAGTTTTTTTTTTTTATGAATAAAATCCCGTAGTTTTTGTGTGTGCCTATTCATAGCAACAGCCAGCTAGCTACCAAACATTCTCAAGAGCTAAAAAATAGAACTACCAAAGCCGGATAAGAGACAGAACCCGTAAAAAATAATTGCACGTAATGCTTTTCGTTTTAGGTTTGTAAAATAGACTCTACCCTATCCCAATAGACACCAAAGAGGTCCTCTTCAAGGCGCGTGGTTCACTATGGGATAGGACCAAAGGTCACAGGGCGATGGTATCGATGTGCCGTTATTATGGCCTGAGAACCTCGAAAAGTAGTTTATGAACTTCCACGAACCTTCCAATTAAGACAGGTCTGTTACACTCGTTTGATGTTAGTGTTTTTTTATCAGTAGTAGATTCAGCCCCAATGCGTGAATTCTCCTGATGAGTGTAAGTTCGAATTCGATTATCCACGCAGCCTGCTCACTCATCAACAAGTCAGGAGTCGTCGTATGAAGTTTTCTACTTTTATTCAGCACACATCAACAACTGCATACAATCGCCTTTTCACTCTCAACTTTTACTTTCCAACTCACTATCAACAGCACACACCCACACCTTTTTTGAAACAGTGCGGCACTTATATAGTCTCTTCATACTCCCGAACAATTTAGAACAGGGCAGAATGACGCACTACAACCAATCAAATAAAGCTTCGTCATCACTGACTTACGTCATACAACATTCTTTCTATCCAAGAATATTCTCAAACATCGCGAAACTTCGATCGATAGTAAAAAAGCAGATCTAGAGAATTCTCCAATAATATCGACTAACGAAAATTATCAACGTTATGCAAAGCTTCTTCTAACAACAATGCAAACTCAAATCAAAGGTAAATACACTCTATTATTGCATGCTTTGCAAAATAAAACGAACAGATCTATCGCGCGCGCTTCACACATAATATCGTGCGCATTTCACACGCACCATCATGCGCGTCTCAACTTAACAAGGTCATTAAAACAAGGGAAATCGCTGCCTGTCAGACCACAAACGGAACATTCAAACTGTAGCGGTTGGTTTGAGCAACGAACGGCCACTCTATCATCGTTTTGTGTGATAACAATGCGCATATTTTGGTTAACCCGTTTTCGCCAAAAGTAAACAAAGCCTTCGAATTTTGGCTTTTTAAGTGGCATGTCCGAGTGCAATTATTGTCGCGCGAACATTAATGAATGCCACCTATACCGTTTATCGTTATTGTCGCTTATAAGGCCCATTGTCAGAACGATAAGCTTAATTATTATTGAGCCGTTTAGGTACAGATCACATGGGGGCATTAATCAACCCAACCCTGTATTCCCACTGCAGGGCTTCCAGTGGTCAGCGAACCTCACCTATTATCAGCAAGCATTATTTGGGCGTCAAAAAATTGGCTCCAAAGATTGCAAGCGAGCGCCTGGAGCGGCTTGAGTTAGATCTTGTGTCGGCCAGCGTCTTGACCAGCAATTGAGCTGGAGGGCGCTGAATAAGAACGATTTAATTAATTCATTAATTAATAAGCAAGTAGAATGGGTCCTCGATGTCACAGCGGTAGGGGATTCTCGAAAGCACAGCGGTAGTGGATCCACGTTAGCATAGCATGTGCAATCGACGACCCATTTTACTCGTTTTAATCCCCCTGTGGTACAGATTCACGACTTGGGGTGTCGTTGCCTGTGGACTTAAAGCAGCCACGAAAAATTCTCCACCATAACTGTGACGACCATCAGTCCACGGAATTGTAATTGTATGTAGACCTAAATCTATGATACGTTTCCACGGAATTTAATTGTAGCCTACGTTGACCTACCTCATTGGTATGCCTCTTTGTTTCAGTATCCCATTGGCCAGCCACCCTACCTCAACATGAGTGGTGAGGGTTCGGATCCCAGGAACGACAGCAGCCCTATGTACAACATCATCTGCGACAAGTACTCTTCCAGTTTGGGAGACACTGGGGATTACATAGTCGGCTTTGCTCTGCTCTGCATCAGTAAGCACGTTGGTGCTATTTGTTTTTGTTGTTGTTGTATTATTTTATTGGCATCGTGTCGTCGACGTCGTCATCATGGTCGTCATTGTTATATGTTATAAGCGTGGGTGACTGTCTTATCATCATCATCATCATTATCATTATCATCATCATCATCTTCATCATCGTCATCATCATCATCGTCATCAATAACTGAACAGAAACTCATTTAGAAGATTGTAGCGCGTATTGCTTTACCGTTAAACAGGAGGAATCAGCCCCTGTCAGGACATAAATGGAAAATTCAAACTTTAGTGGTTGGTTAGAGCAACAACAACAACAACAACAACAACAACAACAACAACAACAACAACAACAACAACAGTAAACTGTACTATTGTTGTTTTCAGTAGTAACAATGCGAATTTTTAGGCTAAACTCATTTTCGACAAAACGTAAACAAAGGCTTCGAATTGGGGCCTTTTAAGCGATAGCCTCTGCCTGTTGTTGTTTCTCTAAATCATTTAGTTGATTATGGGCAGTAACAGAGCAATAGCCCAGACTGCTGCCTGTTGTTGTTTCTCTAAATCATTTAGTTGATTATGGGCAGTAACAGAGCAATAGCCCAGACTGCTGCCTGTTGTTGTTTCTCTAAATCATTTAGTTGATTATGAGCAGTAACAGCAATAGCCCAGACTGCTGCCTGTTTTGTTTCTTTAAATTATTTAGTTGATTATGGGCAGTAACAGAGCAATAGCAGGGGATTCGTACTACACAAACATACACACACAAACACCCACACACACTCACACACACATATGCACTATTCTATAGGTTTGTTTTTTTGAAAGTTCCCTAAGTTCAGATTTTGTGTGGCTTTTTTCCCTTATATGTTTACCGTATTGTATAGTATACTGTTAATAGTAGTGTTACTTAGCAATATATTCCTTGCTGTTTTTACTGCCAACAGTGGCCAACATTATCTTAAGTACAGTCGAACATGCTTACAACGATGTCCAGAGGAAACATTTTTCCCTTCGTTATAGCCGATGTTCGTTGTAGCCGTAGACGACGGTTAGTGGCTGAATGAGTCTGTATACAGCCCAGAACACGTCAAGCGGTATTCTCATCATCACTATTGCAGTAGTGTTGATTTTAGAAGACGTTTAGCCATGTTATGGCACATGAAAGCGATCGGGGTAAACTTTATGCACGAGAGAGAGAGAGAGAGAGAGAGAGAGAGAGAGAGAGAGAGAGAGAGAGAGAGAGTTATTTAGTTATTCATTGCTTACAGGGTCCAGCGGACTGCAAAGAACCGAATCAGGACCACAAAATCAAGACCACAACTTAGCTGAAAGGGGACCCACCCCTGATCCGCATAAAAGATCTGCCGAAACAACCCTAGTGGTAACACTGAAGGCACTCCACCAGCTGGTCACTTTACAATAAAGACACCCCACGCAGGGGACGCTGAGGCTATACTGTCGAATTTATCAAACCTTCGTTTACAAAAACAAAATAGAATACAAACATTATAAAATATCAACAAAACACATACATATAAAATGCCTACATTGCCAAATAATATAGGAAGCCCCAGTGACCATTTGGCAGAAAGCGTCCCATATTCCCAAGCTGACCCAACAGACCTCACATACAAATGAGGAGTTTTGTCCCGGAAGAGTTTTCAAGAAAAAAAAAAGGTAGATGACTGTCCTAGCGAAGAAGAAGATAGTATAGTAGATTGATTGGTCCTGATTTGGCTCGGTAGAGTCCGCTGGACCTAAAGCAATAACCATGTAATGTAATGTAAGTAGATTGATAGAACAGAGTAGGAATGAGAAAGAACAATTTAAAGCACTACATTTCCAGAAAGTGGGGATACTATTTATACTGAAACCCCAGGCACCCCCACGGGGTGGGGGAGGGGGGAGGGATGGGAACAGAGAGAGAGAGAGAGAGATTGTTGAGTGTGTGTGTGTGTGTTTGTGTGTGTGTGTGTGTGTGTAAATACGTACGGATGGCTCGCCGTTTGTATCTGGCACTCATAATAGCTTCTGTCCACTGTATTATACTATGGCGTACGAACAGCGTCAAACGCGCGATGAAAAGTAGCGATGCTTTGCATCGATACTATTCTCATAAGGATCCATCCGTTTAGGAAAGTATCGCTACTTTTCTCAAAAGGATCGCACATTTTCTCAAATGGAACGCAAATTGCGAAAGTATCGATGCTTTCTGAAAAGTGTCGATGCAAAGCATCGATACTTTTTAATTGCTACTTTTTAAAAAGTATCGATACTTTGCATCGATACTTTAGCTCGAGCAGTTTCATCGCGCAGTTCCAAAGTTTACCGAGGCGAAACACGCTATTTCTGCAATAATGAAATCGGTCAAGCTAATGAAATAATATACATGTATTATGTAACATTCCGCAGTTCCAATTGTCCTTTGCAGAACAAATTAATTAATAAATATAACAGGTCTCTCTTCAAGTTCTCTCATTCGATCGTCGATAATTTCATTCGCATCCATCTTCCCGCCTCAAGTACCGTAAAACGAAAGGAAAGCAAGCAGATTGGCGCGATTGCCTGTTTTGTGTTCCGCTTTAGTTCCGATCAAACTTTTGGAAAATTTGCATACTGTGTATTCGGAAGAACTCGGAAATGCGCGATGAAAAGGATCGATCCTTTCGTAACGGAGCGATGCAAAGTAGCGATACTTTTCAAAAAGTATCGATGCAAAGCATCGCTACTTTTCATCGCGCGTTTGACCCTGTTCGTACGCCATATTATACTGGCTCGCTGTGGCGACTTTGGGACACTGCGTAGCAGAGAGGCGACCTTAGCCTCGGATGTCTGCTACGCAATGCGCTTCTATGGTTGTTTGTACCTGCGTCTGATGGTTTCGCGTTCACATTACAACGCTAACTGAAGGCGTCAGGAAGCATCAGGGTCTGGTCCCGGTGCCTGGTGGTTCGTTCCGTTTCCCCTTCCGGTTTTTGTTAGCCTTGCGTTTCCGATCCAATTTTCTGTTGCTTCTGTTTCAAGAGCCAAGGGTCTCTCCGCAGGTATTGCGTGTGACTGCCATGGATGCTAATGGGGTTGTTTGTTTCTACTGAATAGCCTTTCGAAGTTTTGTTCACTTCCTCGTTTCGTGTCTGCACGTTTCTGCTATCCTCGTATGCACAAAATAAATTGTGGAAGATTTTACCGCTCACCATATGTGCACAATGCATTGTTATTTAGGCATGATTTTAAAAAAAAAATGTTGTCGTTGGTTGTTGATTCAGTTCGTGCATTCATTTCCTTTGCGCTCTAGTGGTCCTGATTCGGCTCTTTGCAGTCTGCTGGACCCTGTAAGCAATGAGTAACTAACTAACTAACTAACTTTGCGTTCTAAGGGGGAATTCTGATTTTAACAATCACATGGTTACGCATATGGCTGATGTCACGTGGGGTTTATGGGCTCTGCACAATGGAATTATGGACCCTCACGTTTATTCGGTGGGAACTGCTAGTAAGTCACCCTATGAATTACTTTAATAAATTTATTTGTTTAGCTCGTTCTGTGTTAAGGTTGGGGTACAGAAATAGATAGAAAAAATGGTAAAAGAATACTGTCACACTAGCTTTCACACGGCTATGAATCATATGTAGTCCAGCCACTTGATAACAGTTAAAATCACACATTTATTTCTTCTACTCTATACAAGATTCTCTAAGTACTAATCTAACTTAAAAAGTCTCTTTCAATGCTAATAGTTCGATCGCTGATAGTCTAGGCAGCTGTTTTTCTTCCTCGGGCACTTGCTATTATATCTCATGTAGATTTGGACTACTGTGGTCCGTTTTACAGTTTCTGAAGAGTTGGACTACTGTGGTCCTGCTATGATCAGTTTAAGTGCACCTTGGCGTGTTCACTTAACTGCTAGATGGTGCGTGCGAAGTCCTTCTGTGAGGTAGCTTCTGGTCCACCTTTGTCTTTGTGTAGTTGGGTTCCCTTGCCACGCTGTGGGGTCTGACAGGGTGTTTTTCAGGGTAGCTCTTTCCGTCTTGTGCGGTAGAGGATACTCCGCCAACTTGTTTCTGTGGAGTGGGGTTCACAGGATAGCTCGGGATAGCTCGGGATAGCTCGCCTGCTCGTCTGTTTGACAAGTTCAGGCCCGTGGTGGCTTGATAGAATTCTAAGATTCTAAGTCCTGCTTCCTGGTCTAAGTGTGGAGAGATTTCTCTGCCAGCTTTCTAGCTGTTAACACTTCGGTGTATTCCTCCCAACTGACCAAAGCTGTGTTAGGCTCGGACCCAGTCAAACTGGCTCGAACCGATTTGCCTAAGCTCTCATTGGGTAAAATGTTTACGACTCTCGCACACAGTGTTGATTAACTACGCAGCGCGGGTCGGGCTCGCGGTGTGTACTTTTATTGCTGCTGTGTTATATACTGACTCTCTACTGTTACAAAAACTACACAAGGCTAAATAGTCAATGAGCAGAGTTAAAACTAGCCAGTTCGTGACAGGCTCCCTCAACTGAAAAAAGGCGATGACTACTGGATTCGACCTTTTTCTACTACAGAGCCTAGTTTAACACTGCACTATCCTAGGGTCCTATTTACAAACTACTTAAGTTGCTCTACCTGAGCTGCAATGCTGTGCCAGGTAGCTATGGACACTAGTGACAGGGTATTACTGGGCGGGGACGAATTCTGGTGCTGTGGCCCTTAGTTGTGTTGGGTGGGCGACAGCTGCTGTGTCCTCCACGAGATGGCGACTGAGGTAGTCGGCTCCGTGGTTCTCTTTGCCGGGGATGTACTCGATTTGGAATGAGTATGCCTGAAAGGTGAGTGCCCATCTCATCAGGCGAGAGTTCAAGGATTTGGAGGCTGCCAGGAACGATAGTGGTTGATGGTCCACCTGAACTGTGAAGTGGGTCCCATACAGGTAGAGTTGAAACTTCTGTATGGCCCAGCCTAGTCCAAGACATTCTTTCTCCGACGTGGCGTAGTGGGTCTCGGCGGGTCTCAATTTTCTGCTGGCGTAGGCGACAGGGAATAGCGTCTCTGCATTCTTGGGGTCGCGCTGTAGCAGTACTGCTCCGAGGCCTAAGTCGCTTGCGTCTGTGCGAAGAACGAATGGCTGAGTCAAATCGGGTAGGTGGAGTACTGGCGCCGATGTCATTCTGTCCTTGAGTGTTTGGAATGCTGTCTCGCATTCGGCTGTCCATACTACTTTGTCCGGGGCGATTTTCCGGGTTCCATTTGTCAGTGGTACGGCGGTGCTGTTGTAGTTGGGGATGAATTTCTGGTAGAAGCCGCAGAGTCCTAGAAATGACTGCACTTCCTTCTTTGTCTTGGGCCTAGGAGCGTCGAGTAGGCGTTTCACTGTCTTTTCTACCGGTCGCAGGCTTCCTTGACTGATGGTGTGTCCCAGAAATTCTAGTTCTGTGAATCCAATCTGACATTTGGTGGGTCTTGCCGTCAATCCCGTGTCTCTGAGGCGGGCGAGTAGTTGTTGTAGGAGCGTGACATGTTCCTCCCACGTAGGTGTTGCGATGAGGATGTCGTCCATAAACGAATGTAGGTGCTCGCTGCTCAGGGGTGCCAGGAGTTTTCGCATCATGGCGCTGAAGATGCTGGGTGCGTTGTGGAGTCCGAATGGAAGCACGTTGAACTCGAAGTGTCCTTCCATAGTGCTAAACGCTAGGTACTTTCGGACTTGTGGTTGTACTGGTATCTGGTAGTATCCTTTGCTGAGGTCGATGCGTGAGAAGTACTTCGCTCGCTGTAGCTTGGCAAATAGGTCTGTCTGGTCCGGGAGTGGCTCTGGCTGGAACTGCGTTACGGCATTCAACAGTCTGAAGTCGATGCACAGTCGATGCTCTCCGTTGGGTTTTCGCAACAATACCGTGCCTGCGCTGTAGGGTGAAGTAGACTCTGAGATGATTCCGGCTGCCAGTAAGGTGTCTATCTCTTCCTTGATGGCTCGCTGCTGAGACAGGGGCATCGGGTAGAGCTTCTGGCGGACGGGTGTTGGGTCGGTCACCGTTAAGGTTACTTCGACGAGGTCTGTCCTCCCTGGTCGGTCTGTGAGCACAGTCTGATGTTGGCGAATGACCTGTCGTACTTGCTGTTGCTGTTTAGCGGCTAGGTCTCCGTTGAGTATCACGTCTTTGTAGGTTTCTTTGGAGTGCAGGGGGTACTCTACTGCATTGGTCTCCATGCTTTCTCCTTCTTCCGCGATGGCGATGGCTAACAAGTTGTGAGTGCTGGGGGTCGCTGGTCGGTCCGTATACTTCTTGAGGAGATTGATGTGGTGGTATCGGGCTCTCCCGTTCACCTCTACTTGGTAGACTGTCTTGGATTTCTTGGCAGTCACCCGGTACGGTCCTCTCCAAGCGATGTCCAGCTTGTTGGTTCCACTTGGAAGTAAGAGTAGCACTTGATCGCCGACTTGCAGTTCTCTGTCCTTCGCGTGGCGGTTGTAGTACTTCGCCTGACGGGCTCTTGCCTTCTTCAGTGCTTCACCAGCTTTCTTCCACGTTGCTTTGAGGGTTTCCTGCAGGTCTGCGACGTACTTGGTGGCACCTCTTGGTGTGTCGTCTATCTTGGCTTCCGTCCAACTTCTGCGTAGGGCTTCTAGCGGTCCTGCGAGAGGTCTGCCGAATAGCAATGTTGACGGGGTGTAGCCTGTGGCTGCATGGGGCGTTTCTCGGTATGCGAACAGTGCCGCATTCACGTAGGTGTCCCACGCTTCTGGATTGTCGTCTGCGACTTTCCTGAGGATGGTGAGAAGGGTTCCATTCAGTCTTTCTACTTGTCCGTTGCTGGCTGGGTGGTATGGTGGTGTGCGAATGTGATGAACTTGTATCAACTCGAGCACGTCTTGCATCAGGCGGCCGGTGAACTGAGATCCGTTGTCCGATCTAATGCTGTCCGGGAATCCGACTCTGGTAAAGATGGCGATGAGTGCATCTGCGATCTTCTTGGTGTCGATCGCTGGCAACGGGACTGCTTCGCACCACATCGTACATGCGTCGACGAGTGTGAGTAGAAATCTGTTCCGCTTCTTGGTCATGGGCAGTGGTCCTACTATGTCTACTGAGACTTGCTGGAATGGCACGCCGACTACTACCGATGGTCCTAAGGTAACTGGTACGGTGTGATGTCGCGGGGAATATCGTTGACATTGGTGGCAAGATTTCACGTAGCGCTTGACATCCTCCGTGATTCCTGGCCAATAGTAGTGTGCGCTGATTCTCTGCACTGTGGCTCCAATTCCCATGTGTCCGCTGAGTGGCATGCTGTGGCCTAGTTCTAGTACTTGGGCTCGAAGGGTGGCTGGCAGTACTAGTTGGGTGTGATCTCCATCTCCTTGTCGATGTAGAACTCCCTCTTCCATGTAGAAGTCTCCCTTGTGCGGGGGTGTGTGCGCCTTGGGTAGCTTCTGGAAGCACTTCGCTATCGAGGTGTCTTCTTTCTGTGCTGTTTTGATCTCTTCGAGTCCTGGATTCGGAGCGAACTCGGGCTGGGGTGGTTGGGTTTTAGCTTGGGCCCTGGTTTGCACTGCAGCTATCTCTACAGTTTTAGGGGGCGTGCCTAAGAACACATACCTACAACCTAGCACTAGATCATACAGGGGTTTCTGTAAAACAGCTGCTTGGATTCGTCCTGTGACGTACCTACTCTCTACTTCTATCCATGCTATTGGGCAAGTAGTCGTCGGTTTCGTCAAGTCTGCTCCTTGTAAGTCGATTGTCTTGTCTGTCAAGTCCGCGCGCGATACAAGAGATTCGCTAACTATCGCGTCGTATGATAGACCTGTGTCATACAGACAGTTCGCTTCTTTTCCGTTGACCTTGACCGTGTCTGTCACCGATGGGTGATCTCCGATCGTGTGTGGCTTGTTACCGCTGCTTTGAGTTAGAACTCTGTGCGCTGGCCGGCTTTCGCGCTCTTCCCTACGTTGTGCGGCCAACTTGAAACATTCTGCGGTGGAGTGATTGTTTCTATTGCAGAACGAACAATACCGTCTCTGTTCTGCGGGACCTCTTTTCCCGAATTCCGTGTTGGGTCCTTTATTTTGCCTAGGTCTGGGGTTATTCGGCTTATTCGCGGTGCGCTCTTCCCGGTTAGGGCTTCGTTTCTGTGCCTCTTTCCCGTTAGGCTTTAGGTCTCGCCTGAAGCGCTTGGCTTCTCCGTGGGCGGCCACGTACCTATCTGCGACCTTGACCAGATCTTCTAGTCTTTCCGCGCCCTGCTCTACTGAGAATGTTCTCAGCTCGGGGGTCATGGTTTCCCGTAGCTGTTCCCATACTAACAGTTCTGTCAGTCCATCATACGTTTTAGCCGTGGCTGACTGGCTAATCCACTTATCCAGCGTTGTGGACAACCGATCCGCGAACTGCGCATAGCTCTCTCCTTTCACTCTCCGATTGGTGCGGAACTTTTGCCGGTAGCATTCTCCTGTTAGTTCGAATCCCGTTAGGAGTGCCTCTTTTACTTTGTGATAGTCCGTCACTCGGTCAGTCGGTAGCTTACTGTAGATGTCATAAGCCTTTCCTCTAAGCCCTTGACTAAGCTTAAAAGACCAATGAGTGGGATCTAGTTTGTACTCTGTTGCTAGACGCTCAAACCTAGTCAGATAGAGATCTAGACCTTCTTCTCTCTCATTGAATGTTCCCAGTGGAAATGACATTCCTTGTACAGGGTTGGATGCTACCTCTAGCTGATCTGAGTGGGAAGGGGTTGAGGAAGACCTTGAAGCTCCTGATCCCAATCTTCTTAGCTCTAACTCATGCTGTCTGTCTTTTTCCTTTTCTGCCCTCTCATACTCCCATCTCCTACTTTCTGCTTCTCTCTCTGCTGCTAATGCTGCCTTCTTCTGTTCTCTTTCTGCCTCTAGCTCTAATTTCCTCGTTTCTCTTGCTGCTTCTAACTCTGCTTTCTTTTGCTCTGCTTCTAATGCTAATTTCTTTGCCTCTCTCTCTGCCTCTAAGTCTGCTTTTCTCTGTTCTGCTTCTATTTTCTTCGCCTCTCTTTCTGCTGCTCTCTCTGCCTTAGCTTCCTGTTTCTCTACCTCTGCATTTATATACGCAATTAGGTCTGCCCCTGCTAAGTGTAAAGCTTCTCCTAGTTCCTTGAAGCGCAATCTCAAGGCCACTGGGTCCGACATTGTCAAAAGTGTCTATGAACAACCTCTGAATCACGTGGAATACCAAAACACTAGCAATATTGCAATTCAATAACAACAATGCAAAGACAATCAAATTCGTAATCAATAATAGAATAAACCAAGAGTCAAATGGCATACAACAGTTATTTAAGCAAAACCTGCAAAAGAACAATGCAACATACAGGCACAAAAATATTTGAAGCAAAAAAGTTTTTAACTAAAGAATAGTGCACCCAACTGATCAGTCCTATTCTAAGTTATTCTACCTCTACTGTTATCTAATTTTATTGTACTTAGGTCCGGTTATACCCAATTCCTATTATACACAGATCCTGGCTAGGCTCGCCAATTAAAGTGTCACGTGGGGTTTATGGGCTCTGCACAATGGAATTATGGACCCTCACGTTTATTCGGTGGGAACTGCTAGTAAGTCACCCTATGAATTACTTTAATAAATTTATTTGTTTAGCTCGTTCTGTGTTAAGGTTGGGGTACAGAAATAGATAGAAAAAATGGTAAAAGAATACTGTCACACTAGCTTTCACACGGCTATGAATCATATGTAGTCCAGCCACTTGATAACAGTTAAAATCACACATTTATTTCTTCTACTCTATACAAGATTCTCTAAGTACTAATCTAACTTAAAAAGTCTCTTTCAATGCTAATAGTTCGATCGCTGATAGTCTAGGCAGCTGTTTTTCTTCCTCGGGCACTTGCTATTATATCTCATGTAGATTTGGACTACTGTGGTCCGTTTTACAGTTTCTGAAGAGTTGGACTACTGTGGTCCTGCTATGATCAGTTTAAGTGCACCTTGGCGTGTTCACTTAACTGCTAGATGGTGCGTGCGAAGTCCTTCTGTGAGGTAGCTTCTGGTCCACCTTTGTCTTTGTGTAGTTGGGTTCCCTTGCCACGCTGTGGGGTCTGACAGGGTGTTTTTCAGGGTAGCTCTTTCCGTCTTGTGCGGTAGAGGATACTCCGCCAACTTGTTTCTGTGGAGTGGGGTTCACAGGATAGCTCGGGATAGCTCGGGATAGCTCGCCTGCTCGTCTGTTTGACAAGTTCAGGCCCGTGGTGGCTTGATAGAATTCTAAGATTCTAAGTCCTGCTTCCTGGTCTAAGTGTGGAGAGATTTCTCTGCCAGCTTTCTAGCTGTTAACACTTCGGTGTATTCCTCCCAACTGACCAAAGCTGTGTTAGGCTCGGACCCAGTCAAACTGGCTAGAACCGATTTGCCTAAGCTCTCATTGGGTAAAATGTTTACGACTCTCGCACACAGTGTTGATTAACTACGCAGCGCGGGTCGGGCTCGCGGTGTGTACTTTTATTGCTGCTGTGTTATATACTGACTCTCTACTGTTACAAAAACTACACAAGGCTAAATAGTCAATGAGCAGAGTTAAAACTAGCCAGTTCGTGACAGCTGAGAGAGAGAGAGAGAGAGAGAGAGAGAGAGGGGGAGGAGGGGTCAGGGGGAGAAAGAAGCGAAAATAGATCCACCGGATTTTCACCCCACTTGTTAAAAAATAATGTACGGGTGAGAACGTCCAGACACTCGTACGTTGATCCATTCATTACATTACTCGTAAAAGAAAATGGTTCCCCCTCCCCCCCATTTCCCCCGTAAACTTTCGGGTTTGAGTTATAGAGAGGGAATACCAATATTTTTATTCCAGAAACTTCATGGCATCGTCCCTTTGGAAGATGTGGGTGTGTGTACAAGAGGGGGGGGGTGAGTTTGTGTGTGTGTGTGTACAATAAATAATAAACCAACAAACGTAGAATATATGTTACGACATACCTATTAATAAAAGCAAGCACTAGGTCCCTTCCCCTACCCCTCTCACACCTATTCGCGGCCGCCCAGGTTTGTGATCAGTCGCCTGGAAAGTCAGTCGATGCGCCTCGGGCGACTTGAGCTAGACTGTGTACAAGGACAGCGCCTTGAGCATATATATATATATATATATATATATATATATATATATATATATATATATATATATATATATATATATATATATATATATATATATATATATATATATATATATATATATATATATATATATATATATATATAACACCCACTATAATTGCATGTAATTTATCACTTGTAGACGGACCGCTAACCCTAACCCTAACCCGTTTCGAGCGCACTGCCTTACCCTAATCGTCGAGGCACTGCCTTACCCTAATCGTCGAGGCACTGCCTTACCCTAATCGTCGTTTTCTGGGAGCCACCTTAGATCCGGGGACCCGGCCGGGTCCCCAGATCCAAAGCCGGGTACCCAAATGACCGGTTGGTGACTTTTAAGGTGCCCAGAAGCAATGGTTTATAAGCCTATATATATATATATATATATATATATATATATATATATATATATATATATATATATATATATATATATATATATATATATATATATATATATATATATATATATATATATATAGTAAGAACAAGGTAATAAATAATTAAAATAAATAAATAAATGTAGTGATTTATTTTTTTGGACTGGTTGTAAGATGAAGACTAAGCCTATGAAACCTAGGTGCTCTTAGAAGTTTTTTTTAATATTCAAAGTTTCATCCCTTTGTATCAGTAAACTATCACGCAACGAAAAAATTACTTTAAATAAAAAAAGTTTCCTTTCTTTCTACAGCGGAGCTATCACGCCAAGTCTACGCTAAAAGTTAAATGTCAAAACACTCCTCCGTGAAAACACTTCGAACGGAGAAACTGAAAACATTACTGGTTTGACCAACTACACCCAGAGGAAATAAGCAGCATATGAGTTATAGTTGTCTGGCTGGCTGTTTGTTATCAATTGGCAATTTTCTATACTGCGGGTCCACACTTTGTTTTCAATTTTCAATGTTCTGTACGTGTCCTTTTAGCGATTTCAAGTTTTGATGGCAATATCTATATAGTCTATATGGGCTTGTAACGCGGTAGACGGTCATTCGAAATGCAGTTATGAAGTGTAAAGCACTCTGGATCGATGGCGTAATTGTTAGGTAAATGACGTTATTTCCCTCTTTTATTTTATTTTTTTTTTTTTTTACTGCCCACCTTCTTAAACAATAGTTACCTTAATAAGAGAAACATGTTTTTGTTTTTTGTTTTTCTTGCTTTATTATCTTCTGTGACGACTGGTGACAATTGTTTCTTCTTCTTCTTCTTCTTCTTCTTCTTCTTCTTCTTCTGCTTCTTCTTCTTCTTCTCCTTACTATTACTATTATTATTATTAGTATTATTATTATTATTATTATTGTTATTATTATTATTATTATTATTATTATTATTATTATTATTATTATTATTAATTTCTTTCTTTCTTTCTTTCCTGATTTATTTAATTATTTCTTTTGGGTTATTTTGTTTATTTATTTATTTTTTACGAATTCTGATATTTTTTTTAGGTAAGTACTTCACGGCGTTAAATGGGTTTTGTGACTTACTTTCGTTGTTGTTGTTGTTTGTAGATTATAGTCACACGACACTTTCGCATATAGGTGACTACTGGACCGATTTATACTGACACCAGCGGGCCAGTTGTTGGTAAAGGGGAAAATAATATGATCACACGTTGACCAATCCGGGATTCGAACCAGCGACCTTTCGGTTACTAGCAAGACGCTCTTACCAACTGAGCTACCCGGCCCCATGACTTACTTTCATGATGTTATGTGTGTCTTAACTGTCCCTTCCATCATCATGACTTTTCTTCGTCATCCAGATAAGCCTATATCGTTACTGATTCGGCTCTTTGCAGTCCGCTGAACCCTACCTTCCTGCAAGGCACGATGCAAGGAGGCAAAAAAGAGGATAGACAGAAAAAGAGGTGAGATGACAACATTCGAGAATGGACTGGATAGACATTGAACGAAGCCATGAGGGTTGCTGAGGACAGAGAAGGATGGAATACGCTGGTTAAACGATCATCTGTGGTGCCCCAACGACTTTCGATGTTACGGGATAGGATAGGATAGGATATGACCCTATAAACAATGATTAACTAACCTACACAGATAGAAAAGTCACTTTATTTATTTATTTTTTTTATATTTAATTATAAACTATGTGTTAAGATTTAACTGGAGTAGAAATGTAACGCATATTTGATGACCTCATCAAGTTTTGTGTGTGTGTGCGTTTGTTTGTGTGTGTGTGTGGGTGGGTGTGTGTATGTGGGTGTGTGTTTGTGTGTGTGTTTCAGCAAGGATTTTACATTATCAGATTTGTCACTCAGGGGATTGTACTATATAAAAAGTTATGTACAGCTACTCGGTTGCGTCCCTTGATGTCATGAAAACCGCGTTGGTAATATACATAGCTGCATCACTTCTTTCAGGCACCATTTAAACATCATCAAAACGTCTTTTTTAAAGTTACAATAGGTTGCTAACAGGTTAAAAAATAATGTTGGGTATTTTGGGGATGGGGGGGGGGGAGGGGGCTTGTAATCTGATTATTTTACTTGTATGAAACTACCTTGGGACGTCTGGATTCATACAGTGCAAGGAAAAGCATAGGGGGTTGAAAGATTTATTATTCCATCTAGCCTTCATTTTATCTTGATGCATATAAAGAGTGTTATTATTGGGATATACTTTCAACTCGTATTGACATGAATTCACTTTTTGGTGGTTTTGTTATGGTGGGTGTTTGTTTTATGGGTGGTTGTTGTTGTGCTCTGTGTATTTGTGTGTACGTTGTTGATTTTTTAATGTGAGATGTAAATGTTAATTGGAGAGAGAGGGGAGAGAGAGAGAGAGAGAGAGAGAGAGAGAGAGAGAGAGAGAGAGAGAGAGAGAGAGAGAGAGAGGGTAAAACGGATGAAAATTTACAATTGTAAATATACGGCTGTATAATTAAAGATCTTTTCGATTTCATTAGGATATGCAGAATTGTTCCTGACAATTACAAAACCTAAATCCTTCAATGGAATTAAATGACTGAACTAACTATGAATTTCTAAGATAAAGAAGTAGCTTAGGACCCTGATAAGAGAAAGCACGTTCGCCGTATGTCTTACTGCGCACAGGTATTTGTAACTGCAAACACACAGGTGTCAGAGGAAGAACGAAGTTTTGCCACATTGCGATGCAGAGGACACACAAAGCGGAAAGTAAACAATCCACCTCTAGATCTATTCTTTGGGTTGTATACTCATGTGTTTGATTTTAACCGATTTAGTTACATTAATTTTATTAGGCTATTGCTATGTATGTAAGTAAGAGCATGATCTTTAGGAACAATGTGGAAACTGTATTTCAATTTGACTGGTTGACAGTACAGTCGCCATTGGCGCATTTTCTCGGCATTTTGCAAACTATCCTATCCTATTCTATCCCGTAACTCGGAGGTCGTAGGGGCACCACAGATGATCTTTTAACCAGCGTACTCCATCTTTCCCTGTCCTCATCAACCCTTTGGTTTCGCTCAGTGGCAAACCATCCATTCTCGAGTGTTGTCCTCCCACCTTTTTCTCGGTCTCCCTCTTCTTCTACCTCCTTGCACCGTGCACTGCAGAATGGTCTTTGCAAGACCTGATGATCTGGTGACGTGGCCACACCATCGGAATTTCCGTTTTTTCACCACTGTGAGCAAAAGAACGGGCAACGCATCCAGATCTAGACTATTGATCTAGTAACTATAGCTTTATTAGCGCTGTAGTTTATTTGTGAACTCACGACGCACTTGGACTTGCAACATTTGAGATTTAAAAGCAGCAGACGACAGATTGCCATTCAGGATGCTTGTTTTTTTCTTTGAAAACCATGTTTGTTTAATAAAGTGACTAAAGTTGTGTCTATAAGGTTTCAGAACGTAATGGACTTTGTACTCTCCTCATAGAGTTTTAAAGATCTGTGCTGTGTATGGGTAAGAGTACGGCCCACAAGCCATCCTATCCTATCCTACCCTATCCTATCCTATCCTATCCTACCCTATCCTATCCCGTAAATCGAAGGTCATTGGGGCACCACAAGATGACCGTTTAACCAGCGTACTCCATCTTTCTCTGTCCTCAGCAACCCTCATGGCTTCGTTCAGTGTCAAGCCAGTCCATTCTCGAGTGTTGTCCTCCCACCTCTTTTTCTGCCTCCCTCTTCTTTTGCCGTCAACACAAACCAAACAAGGCAATTTCACATGTTGTTATCGTTTTCCTTTACATGCAGAATAAACAGAAATAATAAGTGTGCATTCTTACTGTACTCATCTCTCGGAAATTGAAAAAACGAAAGTTTCTCGCATTCTTGTTCTTAGCGGTCGTTATGACATGTCATCACACTGCAAGCATCGCCTCCTGCGTGTTGATTGCGTTTCTTCGGTAATACTAGTTTTTCATGACGGTGAAAAATGGAATTTGCTGGTTACGCCGTGAGTGATAACTCTTATAATGTAAAATCCTTGGTTTCAGTTATTCCTTCCATCGTCATGAACTCGTTCGTCATCTGGTCGTTCGCCGTGCGGAGGAAGACGGTAGTCAGCGTGGATTATTACATCTTGACCCTGGCCATCAGTGACCTTTGCTCTCCGATATTTGCATACCCTCTCGCTATGATGTCCATGTTCTCGCACCGATGGATCTTCGGGGACACCGGTAAACCTAATTAGTTTGCCTACAGTTATTCATTAATTAATTAGTTCATCCAGTAATCACCGATACATCAGTGAAATTAATCTATCACCTATTCCCCGCCAGTGGACAGTGTTGTTGCACCTACACACGCACACACAGTTTACGGAATTTATTCAGAATAACAATGCACGTTATTAAACAACAACCATGCATTTTCTTAAAAAAGAAGATTATTGAAACATCTAAGTTCAACACACATCCATCTACGACACAAGGGAAACAGCCTTGCATTTTTTGTTACAGTTAGCCTTTACAAAAAACAGTCAGATTAGGTCGCACATAATTGTACTCAAGAGTGGAACTGTTGAACCTTATTTATCGTATGCATGGACAGTTATGAATATATAATAAGGCAGACATTGACCTGACCTTTACAAAGTATCATTACTATAACTGCAGGCATCAAATAAATATTAATTAATGTAAATTAATTGTTGCTGAATGCTTGAGTGCACAAAATGCACAAAAAACGACGAATCAAAGTGTCTTAAACTTGTAAATCTTGGCATCTTTTCTGCCAGACACGAGAAGAACCAATAATGGCACTCACGCTGAGATACTTAGCCAGCCATCGGGCAGTGGAATTGTTTATGCCAGTCAGTTTAAGTCCCGATGCAACTCTGCGAAGCACGTTACCTAAGCTGCCGAAGACCAGAATCACAGTCCTGCAGGCAAAGCCATAGGCAGAGATCTCCATGCAGAGGGGCAGGTACTTTTCAAACTTTGACGCGTAACAACGGTCTATAAATGCGTCAAAGGACACTGCCACCTCTACAAGGAAAACCTGACGGTTTCTGCGGTCGATGACTGTGTTGTCTGGTCTCGTGGCAGTGGTAACAAATGTGTTTGAGTCTACATCAAACATACGTGGAGAGAGGCATGTGTCCTTTATCACCTGCACACATTGACTGCTCTTACGAATGTAAGAATGTATTAAGCCTACATCTACAATTAATTCTGTTGTGTCGGGCCTGATAGAGCAGTTGGTAGCGTTTGCAGCCGTTCAGAATATGAGACACAGTCTCTATGGGGTGGTTGCACAAGCCACAACGGCGGCTGCACTGCTCGGGATAGTACAAGGCCATCAAGCTGTTGCACTGCAAAAGTTGTGAACAGCAAAACTGATTAAACTATCCCTCAGTTTCACGTTGGATAGGAATGCTTTTGACAGTTTGTGATCGATTTCTATGCTCTCTCTAGCCACTCGACCCTGCCACTCTTCTCTTTCTCTTTCCATTCATTCACAAACTGACTCACTCTCCTTTTCTTACACATCGCACTCGCCGTTTTGGCATCAGTCACACTCATTGTCACACACTCACACTCCCACACAACACAACGTCAAATGTTCACGAGGCTGTGTAGGGCCGAGCGCCGACGAAACATTTTTGCAGCAGACGACCCAAAGGAGAGAACACAGATTCCAAGCCATTAGAATCTGTGTTATCTCCCCCTGGTTAGTCCCCGTCCCACCTTCGATGCAGAAATGCGACTTCTGCGAGGGCTTTACAGTCGCTTTAATGCAAAAATCCATTCATGATATAAATAAATAAATAAATAAATAAATAAGGTTTTGAATCTAGACTTGGACGTACAGCGTGTGACTGTTCGTCTGCCAATAGGCCTATAACTGGTAGTGATGAAGCGCCTTTAGTCGCTCTTTTAACCGGAAAGGGCGCTATCTAAGAAGGTTCATTCATGTAAAACGGAAGCCGACAAAGTTGTTTCTAGCTGGGATGACGGTGGCAGGAGTGGTGGTGGTGATGGTTGATGAGGATGATGTGATGTGATGATAATAATAATAATAATAATAATAATAATAATAATAATAATAATAATAATAATAATAATAATAATAATAATAATAATAATAACAGGCAATTTATACAGCGCTTTCCAAAATCACAAAGCGCTTTACACAAACAAATGTAAACACAACATGCGTTCATTGGTCAATAACACGCAACCACATATATACATCCCAACACCAAAAATAACTAACAACACTCACTCATGGCGCCTAAGAAAAGGCCTCTCTAAAAAGATGCGTCTTCAAGTTCATTTTAAAAGACGCTAGTGAAGGACTGTGACGGACGGACCGAGGTAGCGAGTTTCAGGTCTGAACGGAGAAGAAACTGAAATCTCTACCACCGTTTCTCCCCCTGTGGTATTCTGGTACACGGAACATCCTTTCATCTGCAGAGGAGCGGAGAGACCGAGAAGGAACATAGACAGTCAAAAGTTCGGAAAGATAGCTAGGAGCAGTTCCAGAGATGATGCGGTAGCAGAGACACGAGGTTTTATATTTAATTCGTTGTTCAACTGGGAGCCAGTGTAGCTCTTGAAAGAGAGGCGTGCAATGCTGTGATTTCCGTGCTTTGAAGACGAGTTTAGCTGCAGAGTTTTGGACTTGCTGAAGAGGTCTAAGGACTTTCTGTGTGCAACCTACAAGGAGTGAATTACAATAATCCAATCTAGACAGAAGGCATGCGCTAACTAGTGTTTTTGTTGCTTCTTGTGTGAGATACTGTCGAATGGAGCTTATGTGTCTAAGTTCAATGTATGCAATCTGACAAGTTTTTGCAATGTATTTGTCACAGGGCAGCTGTGAAGAAAGCCATGTAGTCTGTGTGTGAAGAGTATAGGGGCGGGGGTGGTACTGCGTGTTGCCGTATGTGTGATTATTCTTGTCTCGGGAGCGTGCAAAGCATGGTAAACAGCATACGCCGGTTAGGCCAGGTTAGGAATGCGCTCACTATCGGCAGAACGTGTTTGACAGCAGTACAGTGTAGACTGTGTTTGTCTAGTGCTCTGTGGTTTTTGCTGTGTTCTGGAATTAGGGTGGGACGGGTATTAACGAATAATAATATCTGGTTCCGAGAAGGATACTAGTTTAAAGATTGCCAATTTCTAAAGTGATACGCTCGGTTGGAGTGTAGTTGTAGAAGAGCAAGTGTGTTGGTAGTGTGGTAGGTAGTATTGAGGCATTGTCTACTACGGGAACTACACACTACCGGATTACCCTAATTGGATGTACTTTCGTAGGAGGGCAGTGGAGAAGGGCTACGGGGTGCAATTACATGCGAACCGTTGGGTGAGTGGATGGTGGTTTTTCCTTACTGTGCCAATAACCAAGGGCGGCTGTTGGGGTGTTGAATGGTAGCTGTGTATGAGACAGAAGAAAGGATGAGAATGGTTGCACTGAGGAGAGGCAGAAGAAAGGAGGAGTGCGACTGAAGGAGGGAGAATGAGGGAGAAGAAAGGGGGTGGAGTGTGATGAAGGTAGGACGGAAGTGGTTGCTGTTGTTGTCGTTGGGGTTGCTTGATATGAATAATGTGTTGTTGGTTACTTGTATTCATTGCAGCATCGTCCATTCCATGCATTCATTATTTCATTGAATTGTATAATATGTATTTGATTCAAGTGACGATAACAGTAGGAAGCGAGAGAGAGTCAAGGCCAGGGGAAATAGACTGCAGTTGGACCCCTCAAGTGGCAGAAGTTTAGTGGAGTAGCTAGTGAGAGTGGGGGGGGGGGGTAAGTGTGATGGAGGGAGGGGGACAGAACCCAGAGCATGACATTTACGATGCGACAAGCATGTTGCAGGTTCGTCGAGGTTCGTCAAGGATTGTCGTTGAGGACTGAATTCGAGGATCGAGTTCGAAGTTCGCAGCTCAACGTTCGTCAATCCGCCAGTTCGTCGCTGGAAAACGTAAGGCGGCAACGACGACGACATCTGGTCACGTGGACCAAACATCATCAACATCGCCATTCGTTCGTCTACCACCTCTGTTGTCAGCGCCATCAACATCACTTCATCATCATCGTCAGTGGCGACCGCGGGTGGCAACGCTCCTTCGTTTGGACGTCAACGGAAGGGAGTGGATACTTTTGAGGAGACTTTACCAGGGACTGCACTTTGCCAGGTGGGCCCGTTTTGTGTTGTCCCTCTCCTGCGCTTAACCCCCCTGTCTGTTTGTTAACACGTGCCTCGGACTTTGGCTGTGCACGTTCGATTTGAGGACGTTGGTCGATTAGCGACCCCCGATCACCCACGAACCATTGCATCGTTCCATTGACCCATTGATTGTTTCATTACCATTTCTTCGTTTCATGTGTAAATGTTGTATGTGTATGAGTGTGTGGTATGAATGAATAAATAGCTTGAAAGTTGTATATTATTTGTTGTGTTTTCATCCCTTCACGTCTGCGGGAAACTGTCATTCTTTCTGGGTTGTCTGCGTGTGTAAGTTGTTTGTTTGTGGTGTCTGCCCAGGGGGAGTCGTGGCGGTGACATATGGTGGAGATGCCGGGGATGTGCGAGTGTGCCCAGACGTGAAGTTGTCTTGTAATTGTCTTGTGGTGTCCGAGTGTGTGAGGCGTGATTCGGTGAGAGTGTGCACCCCAGCGGGTGGTTGGAGGGAGTCAGGTCGCTGTTTAGCGGAGGCTCACAGCCGGCCTGGGTTCGACCACACGTGAGGGGAAGCTGCCGTTGCACTCTCCATCCGGTTCGCTACCTCGCGGGCCAGTTTCCACTGTTTGAGTGGGAGGAGGTGGGTGATAGGTAGGGAAGATAGCTTAGTTAGGTAGGTTAATATCTAAGGCTAGGCTAGGTAAGGTTAGGTTTTTGACTTCTTGTTGTTGTTTTTGTTGGTTGTTGTTGCTTTCCTTGTAAGCAGGATGGCATCGCACGAGGAGGCTGAAGGAGTGTCACCGATCGCGGCTCGTACGCGTTCTCGCGTGGGTGTCATGATGGACGAGCGCCCGGCGGCAGCAGCTGATACAGGAGTCACCGATCTACCTTCTGCGGACGAGCGACGGAGATCGCCGGTCAGGTCATCGCGTCATGGGTCAGTGGACGAGGAGTTGACGACGTTTGAAGCCAGAGACACAGTGAGTGATCCTTTTGTGACGGGATTTGGCGCGACTGGCGGGATGTCAGCAGGCACCGACTTCTATGGAGACCAGGATCGTCTGAGCGACGCAACGAGGCCGAAGAGGTTCGAGACCAACCCTTACCGTTCAGTCTACAAGGTCGAGGCGGCACCGACGCCGAGGACAGGACTGTTCCCGGGCGAGACGCCGATGGAGCGGATCTTGAGACTCGCCAAGCGCGAAGGACTGAAGGGTCAGGCAGCGTTAGACTACGCGATAGACCAAGCGGCTAGGGAGGAAGACGCAGACCGGAGAGTGAGGGAGAGGGAGATAGAGCTGCAGGCGAGCCGGCAAGATGCAGACCGGAGGGAGAGAGAGATAGCGTTGAGAGACAGAGAGATGGCACACGAACTAGCGATGGCGCAGCTGACGTTGCAAGGCGCCGGGAACCGCAGGAATCGTCAACCCGAGTTCGAGACGGTCAAGCTTAGGTTGCCTTTCTTCGAGGATAAGGACGACCTCGAGACCTACTTGTGTCAGTTCGAGCGTTTCGCCAAGGCTCAAGACTGGAAGAAGGACACGTGGGCCATTCGCTTGGGGACCTTGCTGAAGGGGAAGGCGAGGGAAGTTTACGTTGGTTTGAATGAGGACGACTCTGCCGACTACGAGATCCTGAAGGCAGCGTTGTTGGTACGTTTCAACCTGACGGCCGAGACGTATCGGAAGAAGTTTCGCCAGCTACGAAGGGAGCCACCGGAGACTTTCAAACAGTATCTGCGGAAGTCAGAGTTGTTCCTGGAGCGCTGGATGGGACTAGCGAACAAGAAGGCTACGTATGGAGATTTACTGGACCTAGTGCTGATGGAGCAGATGGTCAACGGGTTGACGCCAGAACTGGTCACGTTCGTGCGCGAGCGCAACCCAGCAACGGTGGAGGAGGCCGCGACGTTAGCACAGCAGTACGTCGACGCCAGGGCGGGAACCAACCTACGTTTTCCACCCCGTCAACCCTTTACGCCCAGGGACAAGAGCGAGGGTCGCCAGCCAGCGGGACCACGACCCAACTCGCCTGACAATCGGGTGTGCTACACTTGCGGACAGAAAGGGCATCTTAAGCGGGATTGTCCGAAACGCAGCGAGCGGAGTGGAGCAGCGTTGCGCATCTTGAAGGAGGCAGGCAAGGAGGGAGATCCTCGGTTCCAGAGCCAAGTGGTAGTGGAAGGTGTTCCGCTGACGGCTGTGAGGGACACGGGGGCCGACTTGATTTGCCTGCGGAAGGGAGAGGTTGTCAACCTTATCTACACAGGACGCACGCAGCGCATAGGATTCGCCGTTCGCCAGCTATCCAAGTCACTGCCGACAGCATGGGTACAGCTGGAGTCACCGTTCTACACCGGGAGAGTGGAGGTAGTGGTGGTGCCGGACTTGATTTACCCAGTGGTGATCGGCAACTGGGCGAAGACGGAGCAGCAAGGTGACACAGCACTGCCGGTGTTCGCCGAGGGGGACGCAGAGTGTTGCGCTGTGCAGACGCGAGCGCAGCCAGCCAAGGAGCAAGTCGCTACGGAACCAGTGGTAGTCGGACCGGCTATGAGCATCGTCGCGTCGCCGAAGGAGATGCGCCGACTGCAGTTGGAAGACGGCGAACTTGCGAAGGTGCGACAGCTAGCGGATCGGAAGGCGGGAAAGGAGCAGCGAGGCAAAGGGCAAGTGGCATTTGTCTGGAAGCAAGGCCTTTTGTACCGCGAGTACACAGGACAGGACAAGGTGGATCGCAGCCAGTTGGTGGTACCAGCCAAGCTTCGGGCAGAGGTGCTACGCATGGGGCACGACACGCCTATGGCTGGACATCTGGGAGCCAAGCGGACCCTAGATCGCGTGTGGGCCGGGCACTACTGGCCGGGGATGTGCCGCGATGTCAGGAGGTTTTGTGCTTCATGCGACGTATGCCAGCGGACGACGCCGAAGGGGAGTGTCAGGAAGGTGCCACTAGGACGGATGCCAGTCAGGAGGGTACCGTTTCAGAGAGCCGGCAAGAACAAGAAGTTGAAGCGCTACATAGTACGCCGAGCAGAACCAGAACCGACGGTGGCCGTCGTGTTGGACCAAACTGAGACAGAGAGAACCTCAGACATCAGCTACCAGGGCGCTGTACCACAAATACCGCTTCAAGCGAGCGAAGGGCCAGTGGACATACGGATAGACCCGGAGCTATCTGCGCTACATGAGAGAGCACCGCCGTTGGACGAGTGCGAGGTAGAGTTGACTGACGACAGCCCTATGCGTATACATCCGCATCTGCTACCATTTTCACAGATGGAAGTCGTCGAGGGTGAAGTGGAACCGATGCTGGAGTCGGGAGTTGTCGAGTCGTGTACGTCGCCGTACGAAGCACCGATCGTGCGAGTAAGGAAGAAGGGAGAGGTCAACAGGAGGGATGACTGCCAGAAAGCCTTGGGTGACGTGAGGAGAGCGCTGACAAGTGAGCCAGTGGTAAAGCTACCAGTATTGGACGAGGAGTTCATCCTGAGAACGAACGCACCTCAACAGTGCCAGACTCACCCGGCGGGCTATGCAGCTGCAGGCGTACGTCTTCACAGTTCGACCAATTCCAGGGAGAGACAACATTGGAGCGGATTTCCTCAGCAGATCTGACCCTGTGGAAGTTTAGGTTTTGAACTCTCCGTAGGTTCGTCTTGGGAGGGGGGTGTGTCACAGGGCAGCTGTGAAGAAAGCCATGTAGTCTGTGTGTGAAGAGTATAGGGGCGGGGGTGGTACTGCGTGTTGCCGTATGTGTGATTATTCTTGTCTCGGGAGCGTGCAAAGCATGGTAAACAGCATACGCCGGTTAGGCCAGGTTAGGAATGCGCTCACTATCGGCAGAACGTGTTTGACAGCAGTACAGTGTAGACTGTGTTTGTCTAGTGCTCTGTGGTTTTTGCTGTGTTCTGGAATTAGGGTGGGACGGGTATTAACGAATAATAATATCTGGTTCCGAGAAGGATACTAGTTTAAAGATTGCCAATTTCTAAAGTGATACGCTCGGTTGGAGTGTAGTTGTAGAAGAGCAAGTGTGTTGGTAGTGTGGTAGGTAGTATTGAGGCATTGTCTACTACGGGAACTACACACTACCGGATTACCCTAATTGGATGTACTTTCGTAGGAGGGCAGTGGAGAAGGGCTACGGGGTGCAATTACATGCGAACCGTTGGGTGAGTGGATGGTGGTTTTTCCTTACTGTGCCAATAACCAAGGGCGGCTGTTGGGGTG
>CM072521.1:16574759-16719759 GCA_036898135.1 Oncomelania hupensis | reverse complement strand
ATAGGAAAGGATATGATAGGATTTCACCACAGTTTTGTTGTTATATAAATTCCGACTTGCATGTAACTGTTTATTCATGTTACATTCTGACCTAATAATTTTTCATATTTGCTGCTCCTCTCTTTTTGTGTTCTATAGCGCCAAACGACCCCCTTGTTGGACTCTTTCATTACATATAAGTGTTAATACATTCCATTCCAGCATTTGCGTTCTTCAATTCGCCTCAGCGCTGTTGTTATTTAAAGATCGACTTACATTTAAATGCTTGTTCATGTCACATGCTGTCCTATAACTTTTGCGGCTAGCTTTGCCTCAATTATTTTTATGTTTCTCGCAGAGGTCGTGACAAGACACCACAAAGCAAATTTTAATTTAATTTTAATTTAATCACTTTTTTTATATAGCGCTTTACCAACTCATGCTCAAAGCGCTGGCCGATACAGGATCTAACTCAAACCGCCCGAGACGCCCACCCGCAGCCTTTGGGCGCATGGTCTTACGCCTGGACAACTGAGCACAATCCTGGGCAGCCAGGGATGGGGGAGAAGGACCAAGTGCATGCTGGGTGTGTTCTTGTTACCGGCACTCACCCGTCTAGGACATGAGCGTCAGGATCTTTATAGTCCGTTATGATGGAATGTATGCGACCCACAGACTAGACCTCGGTTTATACTCTCATCCGAAGGAGTAGGAAAACAGGAGTAAAGTGTCTTTCCCAGGGACACAACACAATGGCCCGGCCAGGGCTCGTACCCGGTACCTTCAGATCCGCAAGCCGAAGCACTGCCATTAGACCACAGTGCCTCCCTAAATTGTGTGTACATACCATCCCAGCATTTGCGGGCTTCTTTTCAATCAGTTTTGTTGTTCTGTGAAGATCGACTTACATCTAAATGCTGGTTTCATGTCACATCCCGTCCCATTACTTTTACTTTTCGCTTTGCTCCAATTTGTTTTATATCGTCTAGAAATTTCTTCATCTGCTTTTTGTTTTTTGGGATTTTTTTTTGTTTTTTGTTCTTCAGACATTATTGGTGCTTGTACACCTATACAGCATTTAAGTTGTTCTGTTCGCATCAGCTTTCGCTGTTATAGAAGTTGTTTTCTTTCATCTAAATCCTTATTTATTGTACATTCTACCCCATAACTTTCGCGCTTTCTTTCATTTTTTAAATTTTTATTTTTTATTTTTTACACAATTTGTAAATCTGGCAATTTTGCTGACGTTCTGACAATTTTTTTTAATTTAAAAAAATGCACGGTGCTTAGCTTTAACATTGTCTGTACATGAATTGAATGGCTCTGTCAGCCAGATGAAATTAGCGGTATGATTTGTTATGCGGGTGTATGTGGGTTAGTAGTGACTGAGAACTGGGAGAGGTTGTGTGTGTGTGTGTGTGTGTGTGTGTTTGAGAGAGAGAAAGAGAGAGAGAGTATGTATGTGTGGGTGTGTTAAGAGTAAAGTTAAAAGTATAAAGTGCTTTAATATATTACTTTATATGTGTTACAATAATTTTTTTTAAATTTTCTTCTTTTATTTACTGAGATGTAAAGTGCTGTATCAATCCTCCATTGTGGGTAAAGATTTGTTCTTGACTTGACTTGACTTGACTAGACAGAGAGAGACAGAGACAGAAAGAGAGCGATATATATATATATATAATATATATATATATATATATATATATATATATAGAGAGAGAGAGAGAGAGAGAGAGAGAGAGAGAGAGAGAGAGAGAGAGAGAGAGAGAAAGAGAGAGAGAAAGAGAGAGATGATAGAAAGATAGATCGCTGGCTGACTGGCAGGCAGGCAGAAACAGAATGAAGGAAGGACGAAATAAAGAAGTCAGTATAAATGGCTCCTTAGGAGCCATTGTATCAGACAATGGGTCCCGACAGGAAGTCCTTTCCAGGATCGCACAAACAACTGCTGCCCTGACAAGGTTGAAGCCCATTTGGAAAGACAGGACAATCAGTCTACATTCCAAAGTAAGACTGCTGCGCTCCCTTGTCATCTCCATCTTCCTATATGCTTGCGAAGCATGGACCCTCACAGCAGATCTCCAACGAAGAATACAAAGCATGGAGATGAGGTGCTACAGAAGACTTATGGGCATTTCCTATACCCAACACATCACCAATGACGAAGTCCGACAGACCATCACACAAGCCATTGGACAACACGATGACCTGCTAACAGTGGTGAAGAAACGGAAACTCCGATGGTATGGCCACGTCACCAGATCATCAGGCCTTGCAAAGACTATTCTGCAAGGCACAGTGCAAGGAGGTAGAAGAAGAGGGAGAGCGAAAAAGAGGTGGGAGGACAATATTCAAGAATGGACTGGTTTGACACTGAGCGAAGCCATCAGGGCTGCTGAGGACAGAGAAAGATGGAGTATGCTGGTTAAACGATCATCTGTGGTGCCCCTACGACCTTCGGGTTACGGGACAGGATAGGATAGGATAGGAAGGATGGATGGATGGATGGAAAGAAAAAAAAAAGAAAGAAAGAAAGAAAGAATTTCTTCCAAGAAAGAAAAAAAGCAAGAAGGGATTCCTTCGAAGAAAGAAATGAAGAACAGCTCTTGAAATACGTATTGAACCGAGTCGGTTTCATTTCAGATGCTTCTTTGACTCGCGTTAAGGTTGGGCTGTCGCTGGTGGGTGTGCTGCTGATGTCGGGATTGTGGGCTGGCCTCCCCCTTATAGGCTGGGGGGAGTACGACGTGGAACCCTTTGGTACCTCCTGCACCCTACAATGGGCTACACCCGACCAGTACGTGCTGTCTATGTTCTCTCCCCTTCCCCACAATCTACTCTCGCACCCTACTCTCCCCCTCCCCCCATCCTCAACACCTCTCTTCCACCCTCCCTCAAATCTCTCTCTCTCTCTCTCTCTCTCTCTCTCTCTCTCTCTCTCTCTCTCTCTCTCTCTCTTTCTCGTAATTATACTACTACTACTACTACTACTAATAATAATAATAATATTATTATTATTATTATTATTATTATTATTATTATTATTATTATTATTATTATTATTATTATTATTATTATTATTATTATTATTATTATTATTATTATTATTATTATTATAAATATGAGTAGTAGTAGTAGTAGTAGTAGTAGTAGTAGTAGTAGTAGTAGTAGTAGTAGTAGTAGTAGTAGTAGTAGTAGTAGTAGTAGTAGTAATAATATACACAGGAAATTATCGTTTGATTAACGACAGCGATAGAATCGATGATGCTGTTTGCAATCATACATTTATTGAACAAAAAGCGCTTGTGTTATCTTAAATAATGACACTAGAAACATGTTTTGATTACGTACATAAAAGTGTTTGCATATAAATTATGTGTGTGTATGTTTATGCATGTGTGTGCATAGTATGTTTGTGAACGTCTAAAATCATATTATCAAAGAAAATACTTTCCGTAACAACATTTCCAAAAAACACAAAAAAACTCTCTCTATCTCTCGCTCTCTGTCTCTCTCTGTCTCTCTCTCTGTCTGCCGCTCTCTGTCTCTCTGTCTCTCTCTCTCTCTCTCTCTCTCTCTCTCTCTCTCTCTCTCGCTCTCTCTCTCTCTCTTTCTCTCTCGGTTTTTTTATGTCGGTGTTTTTAACTTTTGTTTACACATTTTTATTGCCTTATGCAAGCCTACAAGGTTTTTATTAGAATAATGATCATGATGATGTTCTTGATGATGATGATGATGATGATGATGATGATGATGATGATGATGATGATGACGATGATGATGACGGGCTTTCAGTTCCTACGTCACTTCTGTGTTCGTGGCGTGCCTGGTGCTGCCGCTAATGGTGATGATGGCGTCATATGGCCGCATTATGTACAGCACGCGCGATGCGTCACGACGCATACGGCGTCACACCAATGATGCACAGTGCAACACTCGTCGGTCCAAACACGAAATGAGGCTTATCAAGGTATACACCTGTCATTGATCATTGGATTTTTTGTTTTTAGGGTAACGCTTTATTGTCCCTTTTTATCCGGGAAATTCTGGGTCGCCTCCCCTGGGGAAGGCGTAGTAGCAGCCTGTGGCGCGCCCCGAAACAACCTACCTAATATTAGTTGTGTTTTTGAAATTTGGCTTGGGGAACAAACTGGAGTACCCGGAGAAAACCCCCGAGACGAAAGTAAATAATATTCAGAGAAACATAAAGCCCCGATGCTGGATCGATCCCACACCTGTCAGGCGCCATAGGTTTCTGGCCTGTGGACAAGGCAAGTTAGTGGCGCACCCAAACCCAACCTACCTAATATTAGTTGTGTTTTTTAAATTTGCTGGGGGAGCAAACCGGAGTACCCGGAGAAAACCCCAGAGACGTTGCCCGAGTCGAAAGTAAATAATATTCGGAAAAACATAACGCCCCGATGCTGGATCGATCGCACATCTGTCGGGCGGCATAGTTTTCTGGCCTATGGACAAGGCATGTTAGCTTCGCGACAGCCCATTTCAAAAGACAGGACCATCAGTCTACATTCCAAGGAAAAGCTGCTGCGCTCCCTTGTCATCTTCATCTTCCTATACGCTTGCGAAACATTGACCCTCACAGCAGATTTACAATGAAGAATACAAAGCATGGAGATGAGGTGCTACGGAAGACTTCTGGGCATTTCCTATATCCAGCACATCACCAACGGCGAAGTCTGACAGACCATCACACAAGCCATTGCCTCAACACGATGACATGCTCACAGTGGTGAAGAAAACGGAAACTCTGATGGTATGGCCACGTCACCAGAGCATCAGGCCTTGCAAAGACCATCCTGCTAGGCACGATGCAAGGAGGCAGTAGAGGAGGGAGACAGAAAAGAGGTGAGAGGACAACATTCGAGAATGGACTGGCTTGACACTGAGTGAAGCCATCAGGGTTGCTGAGGACACAGAAAGATGGCGTACGCTTATTAAACGATCATCTGTGGTAACCCAAAGACCTTCGAGTTACGGGATAGGAAAGGATAGGATATGGTCGAGGCTAGTCCGGCCGACTAATCAAGTAAAAGCGGGCGATGACCCCGGTGATGTTCCGAATCATGAACAGAGATAGCCCGGATGGCCCGAGCGATACTGTTCGGCTCTAAGAGGGCAGACATGGTTTTGAGGAAGAGCAACCAATCAGCTGTAACTTGTTACTACTTCGTAGAAAGAACACGCCGTCCATTTTGATGACCCGCTTCGTCCTTGATTACAGAAAGGCCTTTGGCCTGATCGCGTAGCGGCTTATCCGGGTCATTTGGCGGCTTAGCCCTAAGAAACAAAAAAACAAGCGTACCCATTGCACACGCTTGGCCTAAATCATTTTATTTTAAGGTGTGAAAGCAGAACAGTTGGTGTTTAAATGTCACTCTATATATCCCAACCATTAACAAGGTTTAAAACAGAGCAACTGTAATGTAAAGATGGTTTTTATTGCAGCAGAACACCAGCTTTCAAAAACCTTAACTTTCAGAGTGCCACTCTCCTAGATTTTGAAAACATGTTTCAATTGTATTTGTTAGCCATCCTAACCAGACAGCTGTTTCTATTCTGGGAGCGTCTTCAGTGGTCACGGGGCTGGTGAGACACAGAAAACTTGGCTCTTGTGCCACCACAAGACAATCTTGACCGCCTCTGGAACGGTCAAAACAGTCTGTCTGCCAAAGTTTCCCCTAGTGTGCTGCCACAAGGCAGAGGATTAAGAGTAATCAAACTGAAACTGGAAAAAGATAGGTAGTGACGAATTGTCGTGTGACGGTTTGGAAGCTCTACCGCTCGCTTGTAGATGCCAGGATGCATGCCAAGTAGATACAGTTTATTTCAAGGGAGGGAAATACAAGCGGTGCTAAAGACTCAGCATTAAAGCAGAATCTACCGTAGCGGGGATTAAACCAGTGAAAATAGTAAAGTGTTATCATGGAGGTAAGCCTATGTTGCAATACCGTGTAACAATAGTCTTTGCAACTCTTTCTCTCCCAGCGACCCAAATGGTATCAGGACCATATTTAGATTATTTATTTAAACATTCGTACATGTGTGTGTGCGTGTGTGTGTGTGCCTGCGTGTGTGTGGAAGGGAGGGGGGGGGGGAGAGAAAGGGAGGGGGAGGTTATGTGTAAGTGTGGTTGCGATTCAGATCACAATTTCACTGGAGATTGGTTGGTATGTGTGCACGCGTGATTCAGATCGTAATGTCGAATGTTAGTGTGTGTGCGTGTGTTTGTATGTGTGTGTGAGTAGGTTGGTGTGTGTGTGTGTGTGAATGTGTGTGTTTGTTATTCAGATCGCAATGTCCAGTGTTGGCTGGTGTATATCCTACATTATGTGTGTTTCAGATCACAATATGGAATGTTGACTGGTTGACGTATATCCTACATATGTGTGTTTCAGATCACAATATGGAATGTTGACTGGTTGGTGTACATCCTACATATGTGTGTTTCAGATCACAATATGGAATGTTGACTGGTTGACGTATATCCTACATATGTGTGTTTCAGATCACGGTGCTGATGACTGTGTGTTTTTTGGCGGCCTGGGTGCCGTACTCGCTAGTGTCCATGCTGTCGGCCTACGTGGACGGCATCCGCATCACAGGGCCGTCCTCCATCGTGCCCACGCTGTTGGCCAAGACGTCGCACCTGTCCAACCCCGTGGTCTATTTCACCATGAACTCGCGGTATTCTGCCTCCCCGTCATGCTGCCCGTGCCTGATTGCCAAGCTGGCCACTCTGCCTTTTACCAGGTCCAGGCCTTTGTCCTCCTCCTGCGAGAGTTTCAAGAGCGTGCAGCTGCAGGACAACGTGCACATGGAGTACGTGGGCAAGATGGACCGACGCCGCAGCCAGCTCATCAGCAAGAAACTGGGCTTCGGCGGCATCAAGCTGCAGCAGTTTATGACGGCAGAGAACGACTCCACCTCAGTGCCCCCCATGATGACGAAGAGGCAGGTAGAGGTCACCATCATCTCCAACACCAACGTCTCCGTTTCCGGCAGCTCCAGCAGCTTCAGCTCTGACAGGAGAAAGAGTTCGCCCTCTGACGGAGACCTGAAGCGGGCGGTTCTTGTGATAAAAGCAGGCGAAGCATCGAAGACGGGAGGCAGCGGCGAAAACTCGTCTCCTTCTCACAGATCCCTGTCTTTAGGGGCCGAGCCAGTACCGGAAGAGGAAGAAGAGGATGAGGAGTCTGTAAAGGAAGGAGCGGAGTTTGGCTATAGGGCGGACATCGGCTCGTCAGGAGAAGAAGAGCATGATGGTAGTGAAACAAGATCGGAATCCTTTAGAGTGGAAGAAGAGGTAGAAGATGGGGAGGAAAAAGAGAAGGAGGAAGAGTCTGTTAGGGAACAACAACACAATATCACTCCGCCTAGGTACGTTGACGTAGTTCTGCACGCCTTTGACAGAAAGTTATGGTACAAGCTGAGGGCTCCCATGGCGTCGGCAGAATCGTTTGAGACTGTCAGCTTGACAGACACGCCAAACGATCGACGCAGAATAGAGGACAGTGCTTTGCTGCAGGAAATGCATTCCGACGAAGTGGTTAGTGCTAAGCTGGGAAACTGTTTAGGAGGAAGGCATGGACAAAGCGACAAAAGGGCGGCGCTACACAAAGGAGATAACGGTGTAGAGAAAATCAGGGCAGAGTGTTTAATAAGATCTAAAACTTAGATCTAAGAAATGCATTCCGACGAAGTTGTTGGGTTTAAGCTGGAAACTGTTTAGGAGAAGATGGTCAAAGCAACAAAGGTGTAGCGGAAATAAAGGCAGAGTGTTTAGTAAGATCTAAAACGTAGATCTAAAAACTGGTAGCCCATTGTATCCCTTCTTCTGTGAGTGAGATATTGCTTCCAAATGAACCACTTCAGTGGCATGCAGTGCAACGTCAACAGTGCAATAGAACTGTGCCCCTATCGGGCTGCTACTAAGCCTGTAGAAGCAGTCGGACCGAAAGCGACGTTGGCTAACCCCAAATCTGAGTGTGTGTCAACTGATGTTGGGGCCGTACGCCTACACACCGCTAATAATGCTTCAAGATCTCTGCCAAGCACCTAGCGCACAGTGGCAGGTCAACCTTCACAGGAAGTACGTGGGCAAGATGGACCGACGCCGCAGCCAGCACTAAGTGTTGCTTTGTACGTTGTGTAGGCTATAAGCACGGGTTTCGAAGTTTCTTCTTTCGTCTTTGTAACTTTAAAAAAATATATTTATACCGGCTCACAATCAGAATCTTTATTGTCCCAACAAACAGGAAATTTATGTTGCAGTGTACACCACACTCATTAACAATCACATTAAAACATTACAGTCGGTATAAAATAAAACATCAATTAATAAAAGCAAGTAGCACCAAACTTCCGTTCAACCATTTCATCTCTCTCAGTCTCCTAAGGTAGCCTACTACACTCCAGTGAACTCGTTTCAGACACTAACCCGAAACAATCAGTTCAGTCGTAGATTAGTGTCCCATGACAACCCCAAACAAACGCCTTTCCTACCCTTTTATGTCCACTAAAAGCTAAAACGGAGTGTGCCGACGAATCGCAAACACTCAAAGCAACACATTCGTCTCACTTCAAACGACTCATTGGTCGCCCAAGATCATTTGTTTATATTGTTAGAGTATCCAACCCTTGGCAGTTGATGCGAAATAATTTCGACCAATGGGCGCGCAGGAGATTTTTGTACGGAGCAAGAGTGACCTGAGAGAGGCCTGACTATTCGCTTACATATTCATACACTGTTTTTTGAGGTCTGATATTTTGCGAAATTTGAATCTAAACATCGTGTATAACGAACGTCTGCTCTAAGCGGTGTATAATGAACGTCTGCTCTAGGCGCTAAGTGACTTATTGTTATTTTCATTTTTTTTAAATACTAGCACTGGCGTAAAGAAGTGAACTCAGCGGAGCGGGCTCCCACATTGACAGTGTAAGGTTTCGCTGGGGCTCAGTACGGCCGATGTTGTCTGTGCCTGTTGTATCAAGTGACGACCAGTGACGCTACGTGGGATATAATTGCTAGGCCTCTGGGATCCCAAATGACTTCTTAAGTTGTTTATACGCCTATGGAAGAGGTTTCATCTCAGTAATGTGGATTAATCATTTTTTCTATGATTATATATTTTATTATTAACTCTTCTACCTTATACGATTTGTATTTTGTTGCAATCTTTTAACATGAAAAATGTTGTATGATTGCTATTTGGTGCAGTTTTGTAACTTTTGAAACGGTATAATATTTTGTTTCTGTTGCACTCTAATAACATGAAAAGCGTGATAAGATTTGTATATGATGTTACTCTCTCTGTCATGAAAAGCGTTATTAGATGTCTATATTTTTTGCTGTGTTATAACTTGAGAAATGGTATAAAATTTCTATATTATGTTGCACTCTTATAACATGAAAGGCGTGATAAGATTTGTATTTGTTGTTACGCTCTTTATTATGAACAGCGTTATTAGATTTTTTTATATTTTACGCTAATCTAACTTGAAAAACGTTATAAGATGTGTATGTGTTGCACTCTTATAACATGAAAAGGTGGGTAAGATTTGTATATTTTGCACTTTTATAACAAGGAAAGCGTGATAAGAGGTTTATAAGTTGCACTTTTTTAACATGAAAAATGTTATAAGATTTGTATATTACGTTACCTCTTTAACTTGAAAAACGCAATTACATTTGTATATTATTGCACTGCAGAAGAGCGTTATAATTGTTTCTGTGGCACTCTTATAATATGAAAAGCGTGAAAAGATGTGGATATTATGTAACACTCTAACATGGAAAACGTTATAACATTTGTAAATGGTGCACTCTTATAACTTGAAAAGCGCGATAATACATGTTTATGTTAAATAATGCAGGGGTGGGAATTGTCTGCCATTTGGCGGATTTCCGCCATAAAAAAAATCCCATCCGCCAAAAACAATAATGCTTCTGCCAAAAAAAAAAAAAAAAAAATTTACACTATTGCGGTGTTTAGACACAGCGCAACAGAAGTCTCACCGGAAGTGAGAGGTCGAGGTCGTTGTACTTAATCACCGCCATCATGTCTTTAAAGGCTATGATTGTACAGCGTGGTGAAACTTTTCAAGAAGGTTTTGGCGTCAAAAACAAATGGAGGTGGGATTGGTTGGAGTACGAAGTCAATGATGATCGGCTCAGCCTATTTATTCGCAAGCTGAAGAAGCCAGGCACAGCATACTGCAGTTTTGACAGCTGATATTCAGATGTTGAATATACAGCTGTGTACATGTTTAGCTACTATGTACACATTTTGTGTGTGTGTGTACAGATCTCTCTCTCTCTCTCTCTCTCTCTCTCTCTCTCTCTCTCTCTCTCTCTCTCTCTCTCACATAATCACTGTACATGTATACAGTTATATACAAAAATCCTTTTTGAATTTATGTTATTTTCTTTATGCAACGTGTCTGTTAGTTGTACATTGTTTATCAGCACTACATCACAGCATTATATTCTTTGGTCATTCAAACAAAAAGCACAAGAAAAAAAGACAAAAAAGAATGTTTTTCATACTTCAAAACTACTTACATTTTGCAATCAGAATACGCCAGATTGCACAGATTTTGTTCTTGATTTTGAAAATTTTCCGGGGGGTCATGCCCCCGGACCCCCCTAGTTTCCTTTATTTTTCACTTCAGCAATTCCCACCCCTGATAATGAGAAACAAATATATACATTAACCAAAAGAATGCTAATTGGGACAAAGACAAGACAAAACCGCACAATGCTCAGCTCTTCGTCAGATGGACAAAAAACACCAACACAACGACTTCCCAAAAGAAGTTCAAGAAAGAATTACATTACATTACATGTTTATTGCTTTAGGTCCAGCGGACTCTTCCGAGCCAAATCAGGACCGGACAACCCCCGATCCGCATAAAAGATCTGCTGAAACAACCCTAGTGGTAAAACTGAAAGCTCTCCACCAGCCAGTCACTTTACAATAAAGACATCCCACGCAGGGGACGCTGAGGCTGTACTCTAATTTATTGAACCCCCGTTTACAAAAACAAAATAGAATACAAACATCGTTATAAGTTATCAACAAAACACATACATATAAAATGCCTACATTGCTAAATAATAACATCATAGGAAGCCCTAGTGACCACATGGCAGAAAGCGTCCAATATTCCCAAGCTGATCCAACAGACCTCATACACAAACAAGGAGTCTTGTCCCGGAAGATTTTTCAAGAAAAAAGGTAGGTGACTGGTCTAGCGAAGAAGAAGATTGTATAGCAGATTGATAGAACAGAGCAGGAATGAGAAAGAGCAAATGAGAAAGACAGCGACAGTGGGAATTTAAAGCACTAAATTTCCAGAAAGTAGGGATACTATTTATACTGAAACCCGGCCCGGCACCCCAACGGGGGTCAAAAAAGAATGAAATGATACTTATAAAGGAGCAATAATAATAGGCGAGTAAAGATCAAAATATTCAAACTAGTGGCGGTGAGGGGGGGGGGGTGGTGAGAAATTCCCTGAGTAGAGTTTAATTTTAGAATCAAATAATAATAAATTAAAATAAATAAATGAATGAATAAATAAATTAATTAATTAATAAATTAATTCATTAATTCCTATTCTATCCCATTCTATCCCGTAACCCAAAGGTCGTTGGAGCACCACAGATGACCGTTTAACCAGTGTACTCCATCTTTGTTTGTCCTCAGCAACCCTAATGGCTTCGTTCAGTGTCAAACCAGTCCATTTTCGAATGTTGTCCTCCCACCTCTTTTTCTGTCTCCCTCTTCTTTTGCCTGAAGCACCGTAATATTTTCATAATGGTAAGTAAGTATACTATTATTATTGCATTTTTCTAAATATCATTTTATTCTTTCTTGAATTTTTGTTGGGGAGTACTGTGTGTGTGTGTGTGTGTGTGTGTGTGTGTGTGTGTGTGTGTGTGTGTGTGTGTGTTTTGTCCGCCTAACGAAGAGCTGAACTCGAAATTGTGCACTGTGTGGTTTTTTCTTGTTTTTGTCAAAATGATCATTCCTTTGACTTGTGTACATATTGGTTTCTCACTATTGTACATTTTGAGTGCTATCAGTCCTATTTTTTTAAATTTCATATACGTGTATATGTTGCATTCATATAACATGAAAAACATTATAAAATTGTTATTTTGATGCACTATTCTAACGTGAAGAACGTCACAAAATGTGCGAATGGTGCTCTTTTCTTAACGTGAAAACACGTGTTTAATGTCTAATTAGGATTTCCTATTTTTACTTGATAAAATAAAAAAAGTTATAAGATATTTTTTTATTTGATTCACTATTGTTACATTTAAAAAAAACGTTATCAGATTTGAATATTGTGGCATTTTTCTAAAACAAATCTGTAGTCTCTTTTTAAAAGCAACTAAGGGCGCCTCTCTCGTGTGTGAACGCCATATATATGTTAGCAAGCGGGTAAATCAGTTTTATTGATTTATTTGTAGTATTTTTTTTTTAACCATTGTTTTATAACGTCTTAATTAATTCAGTTCGTAAAGCGCGAATTTCAAACTCACAGGCGCCCTTATCGGGAGGTGAAAGGAGTGGAGTGCTGTCTAGTGAGCAGAGACAGGGACGCTATTCAGAGGGATAGGACGCCTTTGTCAAAACTAGAAGGCTAGTTCGTTCGTTTCGTTAGGTAGATTACCGTCCCCGGACATGGCCTGCGTTTTATTGGAAGGTTCGTGGGGATTCACACACTTTTTTACGAGGTTCTTAGATCTCCAACCTAGGTTCCTGAATCTTAATTTTTTTTAAAAACATTTATTTATTCATTTTTTGTTTTAAAGTTTGGGATATGAAAACCTCAAAAAAAAAAGTTTTTTGAATCTCCACGAACCTTCCAGTTAAGACAGCCATTAGGCATTACATTACATGATTATTGCTTTAGTCATGTAATGTAATGCCTAATGACAGCCATTAGGCAGGCGCTAGCACGCATGCACACAGACAGACACATGATAGCCTAGCAAGCAAGGTAAAAATAGGCTTTTCCATCTCAAGAGCTTCTCAATGGGCTGGCCAACTTAGGATCTCACCACAAGAGCTTTAAGCAAGTAGAATGGATACGCGATACCGAAAAGAAAGTGGATCTTCGATAGCATAGCGGTAGCAGTAGTAGCGTACAGCCCATGCATCATATAGATTGAAGGATGGGATCAGAGTGTATCTTTGGCGAAAACGAATGGGCCGGTCGAACGGTTTATTCCCAAAACCGCGTACCAACGAACCTATAATATCTTCTTTTACATCGAAAAAAAATACATTCCTATAGGCCTAACTTGGGGAGACGTTGACATAGGATTATTTTGTGTTATGCGGAACTTTCAGCTATCATAGGCCTATATCGTTTCGATCATAGGATTATTTTGTGTTATGCGGAACTTTCAGCTATCATAGGCCTATATCGTTTGGATTTAAGGGAAGATCACATGTTCATTCTCAGCGCGGTTTGAGGATAAACCGTGTGAGCGGCCCATTCGTTGGTTAGTTAGTTATTCATTGCTTACAGGGTCCAGCGGACTGCACAGAGCCAAAATCAGGAACACAAAATCAAGACCACAACTTTGCTGAAAGAGGACTCACTCCTGATCCGCATAATTGATCTGCCAAAACAACCCTAGTAGTAACACTGAAGATGTTCCATCAGCCGGTCACTGTACAATATAGACATCCCACGCAGGGGACGCTGAGGCTATACTCTAATTTATCGAACCCCCGTTTACAAAAACAAAATAGAATACTAACATCATTATAAAATATCAACAAAACACATAGGCCTATATCGTTTCGATCATAGGATTATTTTGTGTTATGCGGAACTTTCAGCTATCATAGGCCTATATCGTTTGGATTTAAGGGAAGATCACATGTTCATTCTCAGCGCGGTTTGAGGATAAACCGTGTGAGCGGCCCATTCGTTGGTTAGTTAGTTATTCATTGCTTACAGGGTCCAGCGGACTGCACAGAGCCAAAATCAGGAACACAAAATCAAGACCACAACTTTGCTGAAAGAGGACTCACTCCTGATCCGCATAATTGATCTGCCAAAACAACCCTAGTAGGCCTAGTAACACTGAAGATGTTCCATCAGCCGGTCACTGTACAATATAGACATCCCACGCAGGGGACGCTGAGGCTATACTCTAATTTATCGAACCCCCATTTACAAAAACAAAATAGAATACAAACATCATTATAAAATATCAACAAAACACATACATATAAAATGCCTACATTGCCACATAATAACATCATAGGAAGCCCCAGTGACCACCTGGCAGAAAGCGTCCAATATTTCCAACTGATCCAACAGACCCCAGGAACAAATGAGGAGTTTTGTCCCAGAAGAGTTTTCAAGAAAAAAGGTAGGTGACTGCATGGTCTAGCGAAGAAGAAGATAGTAATGTATAGTAGATTGATAGAACAGAGTAGGAATGAGAAAGAACAAAGGAGAAAGACAGCGACAGTGGGAATTTAAAGCACTAAATTTCCAGAAAGTGGGGATACTATTTATACTGAAAACCGCGGCATCCCCTCGGGGGACCCATTCGTTCTTCAAAGACGGAGTCGTTGTTGTTGTTTGTAGATTATAGTCACACGACACTTTCGCATATAGGTGACTATTGGACCGATTTATACTGACACCAGCGGGCCAGTTGTTGGTAAAGGGGAAAATAATATGATCACACGTTGACCAATCCGGGATTCGAACCAGCGACCTTTCGGTTACTAGCAAGACGCTCTTACCAACTGAGCTACACGGCCCCAGACGGAGTCTGACCCCAACCTTCCTATTTATAATACAAATGGCTGTGTGTTATTTAACGCTGCGCGATCGAGGATCTACTTTAATATTTTGCTATTGCGGATCCATTCTACTTGGTTAATGTCCATGAGATTTCACTCCAGGTGCCCGAGGCGCCCATTTTCAGCCTTTGGGCGCATCGAATGACAGCCCCGAACCAAACTGAGTACGATCCTGGGCGAGCGGGAATATTGTGAGAAACAGGGACCTATAGCTCTGGCTGGGTGTATTTGCGCTTAGACCACAAATATTTGTGGTCTATGATTTGCGTGACCGGCCCTCACCCGTCTAGGATATGAGCGTCAGGATCTTAAAAGTCCGTGCGATGGAATGCGTGCATGCGCAGACTTGACCTTGATTTTTAATCACATCCCAAGGAGTAATAATGGTATATTAATTATGGTATTAGAATGGTATTGTGCTAGAATGGGTCGAGATACGGCAGTAGCCTACCTTTATTTTCGGATCTGAGCGGCATATAATTTCTATTTTTATTGTGATTGGTTATATTTCCAAAGTTAGTAATATTATTATTTGTCGAGAGTTTCGTTGTCAAAAGTCTATTATTGAAAGGGGAGAAAACAAACAAAAATAAATATTTGTGTACAGTACACTATAGATTTTATTTGTACAAACAAATAAGCGGTATTGCTTTAAGAGTTAATGTTGAGTTTCTCTCTCTCTCTCTCTCTCTCTCTCTCTCTCTCTCTCTCTCTCTCTCTCTCTCTCTGTCTGTCTGTCTCTCTCTCTCTCTCTCTCTCATTTTTCATTCATTCTTTACTATATATATGCTTAGACTGTTTTGTTTTGTACAGTCCTTGGTTCTTACCGATGAAGGTTTTAGTGTAATAAACCGAAAATTTTAACGCCTACTACCCAGGTGTTGTTGTTGGTTTTATTATCATCTCTCTCTCTCTCATTCTCTCTCTCTCTCTCTCTCTCTCTCTCTCTCTCTCTCTCTCTCTCTCTCTCTCTCTCTCTCTCTCTCTCTCTCTCTCTCTCTAGTGAGTAATTAATTCTCTGCTTGAACAAACCGCTCAAACTCTCTCCGAAAGTCGAAAGTGCACGTATTAAGTTTGGTTTTCGTGTTATTTAATTATTTATTATATAATTCCTTTATAATTTCTTTATCATTTCTTTATTTTTCTCTTTTTTTTTTTTGGTGGTGGTGGGGGGAGGGGTGGAGGGAGGAGGATTTAGGGGAAAAGTGGAAAGTGGGTTGTTTTTGTTTAAATATAAGCTACATGATATCGAGGTCTCCCGATTGACGTCATAATTTCATGCGTATCCTCCTTGGTAGGGCAAAACATCGCTTCCGCCCTACATCCGTGTGCGACCTATTTGATAAAATTTTACTTTTTAAATTTAGAATGGTAAACTGTTGTTGTATTAAAGATTGTACCAGCAGAAGCTCGTCGAAAGATGGAACCTCTTTTCATAGAATTCCAAAGGTTGTTTCTAACAAAGGTACAAAAATGAGAGAACTTAGTGAAAAGCGCCGTGCTTGTTGGTTGACTGCGATCTTCACAAAGGCGAGTTTGTGATTATTGTTTTAAATTGTAGAGTCTATTTTCCTGTCTGTCCTTGATTATGCAAGCACATTTGAAGGCTACTATTTCTCGTAACAGTTGTCCTTTCACTCGGTTCCATGATCAACAAGATGCATGATATTCAACGATCATCATCATCTCAATGGTAACCATCTCAATCTGTCATCATGTTAGGCCTACTAAGTAGGCTAGGCTAGCCTTTAGGCTACATTTTAGAACACCTTTAAATTCAACATTCATTGATTCATTAAGATGATTAGTTACCAATATTTTAATTATTTTCGTTTGCTTTTGGGTATATTATTTTATATCATTTGAAGAGCTGCAAGATTTTTTGTTAGCTTGGAAAAACGATGCTTAACGTCCTATTGCATGAGCGTTAAGGACGATCACCACGTCGCCACCCTGACAACAATGACCACCATCATCATATCATAAATGAGATCCAACGGATCTTTTTGTTAGCATGTACAGGAACAAGGAAAGAGGCCTATGAGCGAGCCGCAGCGAAAACTAACTTCCGCTTCTGTTGTATAGAATTCATTTTAGCTTGTGACCGGTTGCTTCGTGTGATCAGTCCTGAGGTTAAACCGCATGGAACAAATTGTATGATTTAATCGGTAGGCCTGATTGGGTTGTGAGCAGCCAGCTGTTTTCTTGCTTTAAATGCCTTTATCGTGTAAAAACTCGTTCTGTGCACGAGGTAATCAACAATGTCTTCATTCAATCATTGTGCAAAGTCGGAAGATTTTTTGCATCTGTAGCCCACGATGTTGGTTCGACTTGTAAGGATCAGTACCCTTTACTGCTGCTATCTTACCTATGTACCTATTTCTTTCCGTCTCACCTAGGGTATCAACATAATTTTGAGAAACATTTGCAGAAACGAGTGCAGATTGCTTAGTCGCCATTGTTTGTTTTGCCCTCCAAGGGAGGTACGTATGTAATCACGTGGTACACACGAATACGCAAACGGGAGACCTCCATAGAATGCGTGCGAGTATGTGTAGTATTTGTGTGGTTGAGAACCAGAACGAAAGCATGGAAATAAAGTTAATGATAGGGAACTCCAATATGTATAGAATTTATTAGTAGTGTACGCGGGAAAACTGCGAGTGCACGCTTGTGATCACGCAATATTCGTGAAATTATTCATCCGAGCATGGTATGAAAGTCAGTGATTCGATGAACGCATAAAGGGAGGTAAGACATTCGTTGTAGTAAAATGCAGTGTTCGGTGATTGTGTCCCTTGGACTATCTTCTCTTTGATAACAACAACAACAATGGCGCCGGAGACTTCTCAGAATTCTTCTCTGCTAGATCTACCTCCAGAAATTCTTGTAAATATTCTCAAAGACGATGTTCTGACAGAGGTCGACGTGTTTCGAGTGTCACTTGTTTGCAAGCAGCTGCATGAAATTTGCAAGTCTGGGGAAATATGTAAATCGATGTTTCTCAGAAGGTAAACATCTGTGTCTTTTTCAATACAAAGTTTTGTAGCTATACACTTCTAATAAGTTACTCAACTTTGGTTCATCGTAAATCTTAATTTATATTTAATGTCGCATTTTGTGTGATAATTTGAATGAAATTGTAAATAACCGGTATAACAAAGCCTGGGTCTCTCTCTCTCTCTCTCTCTCTCTCCCTCTCTCTCTCTCTCTCTCTCTCTCTCTCTCTCTCTCTCTCTGTGAGATCTCCCTCTCTCTCTCTCGCCCTTCTTTCTTTTTCTTTGCTGTTATCAGGTACCCCCACACGCTTCAGACATTGACGGCACACAACATCACTGTGCCGCTGAACAAATGGAGAGAATTGTATTGGGCGCGCAGAAGGATCACCACCAGAGTGATGCAGCTGCTGGCTGACCTGGGGCGAATGGGTTACACTCAGTATATCGGTGGAAACGAGCACTTCACCCCGTTTCTGAGCCTGCAAGAAGAGCATGAGCTGGCCCTTCACTTTGCCATTGAGGACCTGCAGGAGTTGTTCCGCCTTAGGTGAGCTTAGTGCACTTTGAGCTGGAATGGAGGATAGTGCTGTACAAAAACAAATGTTACTACTACTACTACTACTACTACTACTACTACTACTACTACTACTACTACTACTACTAAGTACTACTACTACTACTACTACTACTACTACTACTACTAAGTACTACTACTACTATTACTACTACTACTACTACTAATTATTATTATTATTATTATTATTATTATTATTATTATTATTATTATTATCATTATTATTATTATTATTATTATTATTAATTCATTCTGCGACCAGTCGCTTGTCATCACTCTTCCCAAAAAAGGTAATCTTCAGGAGTGTGAAAATTACCGCACCATCAGCCTCATCAGCCATCCCAGCAAGGTCCTCCTGAAAATAATACTCAACAGGTTGAAACCCCAAGCTGAACAAATCATAGCTGAAGAACAAGCAGGATTCAGGGCAGGGCGAAGTACCACTGAACAGATTTTCAACCTCAGAATAATCTGTTAGAAATACCTATAGCACCATCAACATCTATATCATGTGTTCATAGACTTCAAGAAGGCGTTTGACCGAGTCTGGCATGCAGCTCTAGGGGCAACAATGAAAGTGTACAACATCAGCCCTAAAATTATTGAAGTCATCAAAAGCCTGTATGACATGGCTACCAGTGCAGTCCTCCATAACAGCGCCGTCGGGAACTGGTTCAGAACAACAATCGGCATGCGTCAAGGATGCCTACTCTCTCCAACACTCTTCAACATCTTCCTAGAGCGCATCATGTCAGATGACCTTGCAGATCACGAAGGCACAGTCTGCATAGGGGGTTGAGCAATCTCCAATTTTTGTTTTGCGGATGACATTGATGGGTTGGCTTGAGAGGAACAAGAACTTAAACAACTGGTACAGAGGCTTGACACCACCTCCAGAGCTTTTGGAATGGAAATAAGTGCAGAGAAGACCACAATGATGACCAAAAACACCAATGGCATCAACACGGACATCAAAGTCCAAGGCCAATCCCTCAACACAGTGCATAGCTTCAACTATTTAGGAGCTATTGTATCAGACAATGGGTCCCGACAGGAAGTCCTGTCCAGGATCTCACAAACAACTGCTGCCCTGACAAGGTTGAAGCCCATTTGGAAAGACAGGACCATCAGTCTACATTCCAAAGTAAGACTGCTGCGCTCCATTGTCATCTCCATCTTCCTATATGCTTGCGAAGCATGGACCCTCACAGCAGATCTACAACGAAGAATACAAAGCATGGAGATGAGGTGCTACAGAAGACTTCTGGGCATTTCCTATACCCAACACATCACCAACGACGAAGTCCGACAGACCATCACACAAGCCATTGGACAACACGATGACCTGCTAACAGTGGTGAAGAAACGGAAACTCCGATGGTATGGCCACGTCCAGAGATCATCAGGTCTTGCAAAGACCATTCTGCAAGGCACAGTGCAAGAAGGTAGAAAAAGAGTGAGACTGAGGGAGAGGTGGGAGGACAACATCCGAGAATGGACTGGTTTGACACTGAGCGAAGCCATCAGGGTTGCTGAGGACAGAGAAAGATGGAGTATGCTGGTTAAACGATCATCTGTGGTGCCCCTACGACCTCCGAGTTACGGGACAGGATAGGATAGGATAGGATAATTCATTCTAACTTAAGCATGGATAAATCCATACTGCCCAGCCTAGTAATAACTACTGCCCAAGCACAGATGTATCAGAACGTCGAGGTTAGTACTATCGAACTCATCCTTATTTGGTTCTCATCGGCATACAGTTGACTTCAAAAGGATGATGAACCCATTCTCCAATTTCCAGAGAACAACAAACAAACTTAATTCACTGATTCTGCTTTAATTTCAATTCAATTTTAGCAAAAATTCTTCAACTATGCTGAATTAGAAACGGTTCCACTCGATCTGCCAGAGACATTGCAGAGCTGGTTATCAACTACAATAGTAATGATTCTAATGATCCTGATGATTCATCCCACAAAAACGTCTACAAATTTTATTGAAAACCTTTCAGTAGTTCCAAAGTTATAGAGTATTTTTTTGTGCAGTACTAGTAAATTCTAGGAAACAGCCCGATCTGCACTGCAGGGCCAGAGGTAAAACGGGAGAATTAGTTAAAACAACTGTTCCGCTCTCTTCTGATGACCAAGATGACTACATAAAAACAATAGATAGGTGGAAATGGGATGGGGGAGTTAACAATTTGTACAAAATCTGTATTTTGCATTAATTGGTATATTGGGAGGCATGTGTATGCATTTGAAGTATCATTATCACCTGTTAAAGTTATGTAATAAAATTTGTGATGGCAAAACATGGACTGGCTGGACATGCCATGCCTCTTGTCTTGACAACAGCTGCAGACATTATGAAGTGATGAAAACTCTCTGCGTCAGCATCCCTCGTGCCTCCCCAACACCATGACTGGCTGTTGGACTGATGATAATGACTAATCATGTATTTAATCGTTGTTGGATAGCGCATTTCAAGCTCAGGGCACTACCCTAAACAGGCTTTAACTCAAGCTGCCCGAGTCGCCCACAGATGTTAAGCATTTCTACTCATGATCAGGTCAAGTCAAGAAATCTGTATTCACCAAAAATATAGTGAAAATTTGGCCTGCCGATACAGTAATCACATGCACACAAACACACCACACACACACACAAACTGGGCTTGCTCACAGCTAAACAACAAATACACAGATACACACAAGAGCAGTGACAACTTCATGCAACATGTGTATCACATATTATTATACATGCATAATAAAATACATGTTTCCATTTACATTACACAGACTTGAAATATACCTATTAATAAAAATAGTAATAGCATAAAGTGGTCTGCTGTTAATAGTAGAGTACCAATTTGTTTCAGTCCTTGGCAGAACCTGACTATCAAATACTACAGCAAGAAAGTTGCGCGTTTCTTACGCCATAAGCTCATGAGGCCAGAGGTCCAGAGATACTGCAGTTTGCCGCCTGAGAACCAGCCATTAGAAATAGGTAAATCTTGATCGATTTTGTTTAAAATAGCTGTTTTTCTTTTTTTTTTTCAACAAGCCAGTTTTTCCAATAAACAGGTGACGTTGACGATGGCTGAGTTTCAGAGATCTATCAAGCATAGGTTGTGTGTTGGTGTATGCTTTTAACAGCCTCTGACACTCGGCATCACTTTCAGGCCCACTTTCTATATAATCTTACTAACCGCCAGATAGCGGCAATATGTCTATTTGACTATGCTGCAGTTCTCGGATATGGGCCATCCTACAGTTTTTGACTCAGATGCGTTAAAGCACCATGAATCACCATGTACCTTGATCACACACACATTCACACACACACCCACACCCACACACACACACACACACACATATATATATATATATATATATATATATATATATATATATATATATATATATATATATATATATATATATATATATATATATATATATATATATATATATATAGATGATGAGAATAAAGATGAGGATGAAGATTGAGGATGATGATGTTTGTTGCAGAAAAGCCACAAAAAAGGTAATTTTTTAATTTTTATTATTATTAATTTTTTATTTTTTATTTTTTTGTGTGCAGGCGCTGGCTTGCTGGCCCAATGGTTCCAGCCTATGAAAAATATTGAGATGGCGGACATCACTCAGCGGCTTCACGACCTAGCCAACCATGTGCGAGATTTTTTACGTGTGCAGTCCCCAAGCCACCCAGCATGTTCCAAGGATAACTCAATCTTAGGTAATGAGTTAGCAAAAAATTAATGTTGGTCTTGAAAACATATATTTGTTTCTCTATCACAAGATTTACACAAAGGAGTAGTATTGTTTGAAAAGAAAGAAAAAAGTTATTTGTTCTTTCATAGAGGCTTGACCACCTTATAGAACTGGTTTGTACAGTGCTAAACCAAAATCAGTATTGAAGTCAAGTCTACAAAAAACTTTGCTCTGCATTCAAAGCACTCACAAGGCGTCAACTTGCTGAGTCCTATGCACTGTCTAATTCCATCCACCACTGATTCACATCCTAGACAGGCCAGTGCCAGGTGCGTACACGCGCCCAGCCAAACCCGATAGATCGCGCTCCGTCTCGCTCATTCAGGATTGCTTAGTTGTCTCGGGGTTATGCAGTGCATTTCAATCAACACTGTGGGCAGCTTGAGTTGGATTGTGTTTCAAGCTCTGCTCTTGAGGTGATAAAGCGCTATTTGATTAACGAACATTTCGGTGTATCAGAACAGTTCAGTGAGTATTACAACAGCACATTTAGTGTATTATCAGTTAGACAAAATACCAAAATCCAGTTTCCATTCTATTGCTTTGAGGAGTAATACAAACTGGGAAATCGCACGCACGTAAACCCAAAGCAAAGTGATATAGGACGTTCATGGAAGGCTTCACTGCCTGTTCCATCCTCAACCTACCACTACTTCTACTTCTACTAATACTAACACTAATATTACTACTACTACTACTACTACTATTACTACTACTACTATTACTACTACTATACTACCACTGCTACTTCAACAATACTACTACTACTACTACTACTACTACAGTACTACTACTACTACTACAGTACTACTACTACTACTACCACTGCTACTACAACAATAGTGGGTTTTGGAAGGTATGTGCCTGGACACTATTACTAATTTTGATATTTATCTGTTATTTATAATGCAGGCTTCAGTGATAACCTGTGGTCTCCAGAACTGTGCCTGGAAATACTTGATGCCATCAACATAGTTCTGTATGGTCAACTTGGCTTCTCAGGGAACGGGGCAGAGTATTACAGCTCTCTGAACTCTTACTTTGATGTTGTAAGTATTTTTTTTTTTTTAAAGAATGAAATCTTTTCTTATGTTTAATTCCCCCTTCTACCCTCCTCCCTACCCCTACCTCTTCCTGTCTCCCTCCCCCCCCCCCCTCCACCCTCTTCTCCCCTCCCCGGCAGTTCCAGGTTCCTGAGTAATACAACATTCCGCTGCGAGTTCTAGGTATATGGCACAGTGACTCAACCAAAGCTTTTCAGATTTTGAGGTTAGGTCAGCCAGGCTAGCTATAAATAGCTTCGCTGATGCTTCCTTTCACTGGAAGGGAGGGTGCAGGCAAGCTATAAATAGCCCGCAGCCAGCAAAATGTGGAGGCACTAAACAGTGCTGCTCACATAGGAATTGAGCTGATGTGGGTAGGGTCGCAGAGACAGCGGATTTCAAATTTGGCAATTTTAAAATTGTATTTAATGGTTATTTTGTAGCACTTTAACAGCTCAAGAGCTGCTCAAGGCGCTGGCCAACACAGAATCTAACCCAAGCTGCCCAAGGTGCTGACCAACACAGGATCTAACCCAAGCTGCTGAAGGCGCTGGCCAACACAGGATCTAACCCAAGCTGCTGAAGGCACTGGCCAACACAGGATCTAACCCAAGCTGCTGAAGGCACTGGCCAACACAGGATCTAACCCAAGCTGCTGAAGGCACTGGCCAACACAGGATGTAACCCAAACTGCTGAAGGCACTGGCCAACACAGGATCTAACCCAAGCTGCTGAAGGCGCTGGCCAACACAGGATGTAACCCAAGCTGCTGAAGGCGCTGGCCAACACAGGATGTAACCCAAGCTGCCCAAGGCGCTGGCCAACACAGGATGTAACCCAAGCTGCTGAAGGCACTGGCCAACACAGGATGTAACCCAAGCTGCTGAAGGCGCTGGCCAACACAGGATCTAACCCAATCTGCTCAAGGCACTGGCCAACACAGGATCTAACCCAAGCTGTTCAAGGCGCCCACTTGCAGCCTGTGTATGCATCGTCTGACGCCCAGACCACTGAGCACAGTGTTGGGCCACCGTGGGGAAGGGGGAGAAGAATCTTAGTGCTTGCTGGGTGTATTAATATAGCCGGCACTCACCCGTCTAGGACATGGGCATCAGGATCTTTAAAATACGGGTGATGGAATGCGTGCAAAACAGACAAGACCTCGGTTTATACTGTCAATTGCTATTCGATTTCAGCAACAGTAGCTTGTTTATTTTACAGACCTTTCACGATTTAATGGTTTTATTGGTATTGTTTGGATTTTGGATAATGTTCGTCAATCCTGCGGGCGAATTTTGGCCTTTCCTTCTCATGGAAAGCACGGCAGCCGCAAGAGCATGCCAACCAGGATATGGGGAGGGATGTGTGTTTGGATGAGAGAGAGGGGTGGAAGGGATGGGTGTAACAGGACCTATAATGTACGCTGGGTGTATTGGTGTTTATGGTACTCGCTCACCTAGGACATGAGCATCTGTATCTTTAAACTCTGTGTGGCGGAATGCATGTGTGTGCAGGCTAGACCTTGTTGTCTCCTCTCATGCTGTTATGACCTAGGGTAGTTTCCTGAATGACCTGTCTATGTTGATGGATAGCCTTTCCCTCAGGTGCTAGACAGGAAGACCGGTATCCCCATCACTCTGTGCATCTTGTACAGTGCGGTGGCTCGCAGGCTTGGGGTGATTTGTGAACCGGTCAACTTCCCTTCACACTTCATCATTCGCTTCAAGGAACACCCGATGTAAGTAGACCGACACTTTTTGACTCCCATGCATAGCAATGTGAGTCAAAGTACTCGCCTAGAAAAAAAAAAAAAGAAGAATTTTGCAAATATGTGCAAGATGAGTCCTAAAGAGTCCCAAAATGACACTTAACTCTTAGTCTCATATAGCACGTTGATCTTCTCCTTCATGTAAGGATTTGAAAAAAACAAGCCAAAAATAGGTGCATGTGTTTAAAATGCTATATCTACTGAACGGTTGGTCAGAGCTTCATGGGACTTAGTCAGTGTGTAGATAATTGGTAACTATGCAAGTATTGAGTAAGCTTTAGTTCTGTCAGTGTCATCTGTCTGTGTTACCTGCTATTTTACCTGTAATTACCCAGCAAACACTCCCATGAGGTGCCCAAATGGGCACCACGTGGGACAACATGTGGTGCCCGAATGGGAAAACCCACAGGGCAAAGCCTGGGATTTGATCACTAGTGCAAATCGTATCCCAGTGGGAAAGGAATGGGAAAGAAATGGGTTACCTCAGGGAACCTAGTGGGCTGCCACTGGGCTGTCCCACACTGCTTTGGGAAAATGTTTGGGCTTCCAGTGGTGTACCATTGGGATAGTAATGGGTAAGGTGAGGGATACCTCAGGGAACCTAGTGGGCTGCCACTGGGCTGTCCCACATTGCTTTGGGGGAAATGCTAGGGCTTCCAGTGGTGTACCATTGGGATAGTAATGGGTAAGGTGAGGGATCCCAATGGGAGAGTTGTGCTATGTCATCATAAAACCTAGTGGGCCTCCAGTGGGATGGCCCTTAATTATTGCTGGGTTAAAGTAGGGTTTTTAGTAGGCTTGTAGTGGGCGAAACAATAGCGCAAGATAATGAAACATACAAGAACACATTTTTTTAATCAGGCAAAAATCAACACATTATCATGGATGGTAACATTTTATTTTGAATTACCAAGAAAAGGTCAAGCAACATTTATAATAACAACATATATTTTAGTATATGTAGCAGGGATTCAATTAGGATAGATAGTTAGATAATTAGTTATTCATTGCTTACAGAGTCCAGCGGACTGCAAATAGCAGAATCAAAAAGTCAAGCAATGTGTAGAATTACAAGATATATTTTAGTATATGTAGTAGAGATTCGATTAGAATAGTTAAACAATGCTTAAAAGATCCAAAAAACTGCTAAGACATGAATCATGACCACAGAAAACAATTTAAAACTGGCCCATTTACAGGTAATCCCAGAACAAAATAGGGTTATGTCATAGCCTGAACATAGCAATTTGCAAATCAATACAAAAAGAAACATTTCATGGTAGCATGAATATCACACATTCATTCTATTTCATGAGTGAAATACATATACACACAACTAAAATTGATCTGGGGAGATATTTGCATCAATAGTATTTCCAATAGCCATTTATTCTTTAAAAAAAAAAATGAGTTATTTATACAGCCCTTTCCCTATTATTTAGATCAAAGTACTTAGGAATGGGGTGTATACAGATGCAGTTAAAAAGATAGGTACAAAAAAAATTACAATGAGCGCATTGAGAGTTACACTCACTCACTGTAAAATAATATTATTAATTCATTTTTTGTAAAGTCCTCTTCCCCAAACAAGCCCAAACCGCATATGCTTAATAATTTTTTTAAACACATACAAATACAAATAAACAGCAGACAATTTTTTTTTTATCAGTAAGTTTGTAAGAAGAGGTGGGTTTCAAGAGTAAAACACACACACAAAATAAAAATTGTTATTTGGAGGTTTGCATCAATACTATTTCCTATAGCCATTTATGATATGTAGCAGACCAGTTTAGATTAGTTAAACAATGCTTAAAGGGTCCAGCGAACCGATAAGACCTGAAACAGGACGACAGGAAACAATTCAAAACTGGTCCAGTTACAGGTAATCTCAGGACAAAACTTAACAGTTACATCATAGTCTGAACATAGCAATTTGCACATCAATATAGACAGAAACATTTTATGGTAGCATGAATACGCGACATACTGCTGCAAATTCATTTCAAGAGTAAAACACACAACTAAAAGTGTTATGGGGAGATGTTTGCATCAATACTATTTGCAATAGCCATTTATGATTTTAAAAAATAATGAGGAGTTATTTAAACAGCGCTTACCCTGTTGTTTGGATCAAAGTGCTTAGAGATGGGGTGTATAATAGGACACAGATACAGTTATAAAGATAGGTCAAACAATTGCAATTAACAGTCACACTCACTGTAAAATAATAATATTATTAATTCATTTCTTATAAGGTCCTTTTCCTCAAACAAGCCCAAACACATTCAAACTCTAACACTCACACGCTTAATACAAAAACATAAATAAATACAAATAAACAGCAGACAAAAATAAACCTTTAATTATCAGTAGGTTTGTAAGAAGAGGTGGGTTTTAAGTTGTGATCAGCACCCAATAGCCAGAATCAAACAAGAACTAAGCCAAGAAACAAACTTCATAATATTTGCCAAAAAATAAGGACCACTTGCTCCATAATACTTAGTTAACATATTTTTTATAGAGAAAATTGATCTTCCTCCAGGGTAACTTTCTCGTCATCTTGTTCCTCAGTGTCTTGCATAAATTGTCTTAATTGTTCCTCTTCATGCCGCACTCTGACAGCAGCTGCAACCAAAACAAAACAAAACCTTAAAAAACAAAAAGAATTTCGGGTTTAAAAAAAAAAACAGTGCGAAGCAGAATGAGGCATTCTCTCTTGAAATATACTCAAATATATTGAAATGTTACAATAAAATAATGAAACAGACTAGACAAAATGTCACTGAAATCTATACATTCATTTCTGCTTAAAGTTTCTAACCAACCAACTGAAATTCAAATGCGAGTTCCTTGGTGGAAACAATAAATAAATAACTAAATGTAAAGTTTTTCTTCTTATCTGTACAGTCAAAATGTAGATCATTGATAGTCATTGTTTATAGGGTCCAGCAGAGGTCAAAATGTTAATGGAAGAATAATTAATATTGAGCTATTTTTCTAATATATATATGCTTTAGGTACTAAAGCAAAAAATGTTTTAGCGCTAATCCACTCTGGTTCACTTACATGAGTTAGCTTTTGGTATAAAATCAAAAACATTTTGCTGGAGTTTTAAAATGCATAATAAAAAGTTAAATTAACTTACCATAAACCACCTCTTTAAACTTCAGTGCCTTGAAAGATGATTTTGCCTTTTTTCCACCACCTGTCAGGTTGTAGCATATTGCCAGGCTGCCTTTCATCACATGTCTCAAAACATGCCGAACCAGTCTTCTTTACTTATTGCCTCCAACAGAAACAAGATAACTGACCTGAAAACAGAAAATTTTGACAAAATTGAAAATGTCAATCCAAACTATGTATCAAATTGAAGTTTTCATTCCACACCTGTCATTAAGCCTGGTTGAATAACAAATTATTGGTACATGTCATCTACCTATTTTGCACATGATAATGCTGAAGAAAATACACCCAAACACAAAATACACTACTCCTGTCCCAACACACACACACATCTTTTTAGAACAAAGACAAATCCAGTGACATTCAAAAGAATACATGAAAACTGAAAACAACAGGAATTTATTAAATCTGGAAGTTAAAATTAAGTGGGCCTAGTTTGTGTCACTTATTTACATCAATTCTTACCATGTGGCTCCTCACTTCCAAGTCATCCAGAACATCATCCAATGCAGTCATGTCTTCCATTTCCATAGTTGCTAGTGGAAAGTAAATCCACTAGGAAGAGATGCTTCGGAGTTGGATCAGGATGCTGAACTTGCTGCAACCATCTGGTAGACTTCATCTACTTTCTCCTTTATATCTTCCAGCACGATGAAAAACACCCTGAAGACTTCTGAAACAACAAAAGCAAACAATTTTTATGTAATGTGTTACACTCTGTTTGATGTTGGTGTTTTCTATCAGTATCTGATTCAGCCCCGATGCTTGAATTCCTGATAGTTGTGTAACTCAGATTCGTTTATTCACACAGCCCGTCCAAACAGCATACAAGTCACAAAGTCGACGTATGAAGTTTTCCACTTTTATTCAGCACACACCAACAACTGCATACAATTCTCAACTCAACTCAACAACTTTCACAGCAACTCTCCAAATCACTATCAACAACTTTACTCTCTCTACAGCAATCTCGGCACACGATTAAATAACCTCTCTCTTTTCTGGAACAATTTGGTATACTGTAGAAATGACGTACTGCCACCAATCGAACTAAAGATCGTCATCACTGAATTACGTCAATACACATTTTCTCTACTTCCGGGAACATTCACGACCTTCGATATCCATCGGGAAAATTCTATCAAGAGTAAACACGCATATCCAGAAGATTCTCAAATAATATCGACTAACGCAAATTATCAACGTTATACAAAGCCTCTCCTAACAACAGTGCAAACTCAAATCAAAGGTAAATAAACTCCATTATTGAATACTTTGCAAAACGAAACGATTAGATCTATCGTGCGCGCTTTAGACACACTTTCGTTCGTTTCAACGTAACATAACCCCCCACTCAAGAAGAAATTTACCCAATTTCTTTCAACAACGTTGAAACGTAATGCACAAACAAAGTTCAGAATTAAAACTTACTTCAGACTGTCTCATTTACTGTCAATGCTCTCAGTTTATATACACAGAGTCCATGTTTTTCATCCGCAAGTCTTTCTGGATACTGTCAATGTTCACAGTTCAGTCACACAAGGTCAATGTTTCTCATGTGCAAGTCTGTTTAGATATTGCCAATGTTCTCCACACAGTCAATGTTCTTTCAACCGCAAGGAAACGACGCCCTCGTCAGTTGCGGTCGTCATCGGCCCAGGGTCAAAGACGATGATCACGTGGGCTTCCCTGGAATCAGTGCGTCCTCCGTTGTCTCCTTCTTCCGTCGGATGTCCGACGCAGTCGACGTTGTCAGCTCCCAGAATGCATTCGCTGGGTCTCACGGTCAGGTTGGCTTCTGCGGGACGGTGGAACAGCTCCCTCAAGGTCTGCAGATGCTCCTTCCAGGTCTGGGTGTGGACTTCATGTTCGACCAAAGTCGTAGAGCCTGGGACATCGCTGAAGCTATGGGGAAATTCGCCCATAAGGTCCTTGAACTCCATCTTTTGATCTTCCGTCAAGCCTGGTCCTAGCTTAACGTCATTGATGCCTTCTTTGCTGTGGAAGTCTCCCAGTTCCAACAGTTCTTCGCTGTCAAAGCTGTCGTCGGTCACAGCTGCTGTGGCTGCGTGCACAGTCTCTGTTTGCCTTTCCACGTACAGCTTAAGGAGGTTGGCGTGGTATATCTTGGAATGCTGACCGACCTTCACCTTGTAGTCGTTGATCCCCACCACGGTCTCCACTTCGTACGGGCCTTTCCACTGCATCAGCAACTTATTGTGGTCGGTAGGTAGCAGCACCAGCACTTTGTTGCCAGGTTTGAACTTCCTGTTCACAGCCCTACGATCGTAGTAGTGCTTTCCACAGTCCTGGGACTTCTTCAGGTTTTCTCTGGCTATCTCGAGAGTCTGCTCCAGCTTCTCCCGTAGCTCAAACACGTACTGGTAGCTGTTCTTCACCTCTGTGGTGTCTACTTCTTTCGTCCACAGTTCTTTCAGGATGTGCATCGGCCCTCGGATGGTTCTTCCGTACAGCAGCTCGAACGGAGAAAAGCCGGTGGACTCCTGCGGTACTTCTCTGTAGGCGAAAAGTAGGGCGTTGATGTAGCGATGCCATTGTCTGGGCTGCTCGCTGCACAGTTTCTTCAGGGTGGACTTCAGCGTAGCATTGAACTTTTCGACAAGCCCGTTGCACATCGGATGGTAGGGTGTCGTAGTCAAATGCCGGATGCTCAGCAGTCTGTTGACCTCCTTCATGCAGTCAGAGACGAACTGCGTCCCGAGGTTTGTCAGGATCTCTTCAGGCACTCCAAGTCTACTGAACATGTCCACTAGCGCCTCTGCGACAGTTTCAGTGTCAATCTTCTTCAGAGGCACTGCTTCTGGGTACCGAGTCGCATAGTCCACTAAAGTCAGTACCCATCGTTGACCTTCTTCACTCGGAGGTCTTATTTCGCCGATTAAGTCTAAGGCCACCCTCTTGAAAGGTCGGTCGATCAGAGGCATCCTCTGCATAGGCACTTTCGGGACCCTTCCTCGAGGTATGGTCTTCTGGCAAATGTCACATGATCGGCAGAAACGGCTGACGTCCGCATGAAGTCCTGGCCAGTAGAATACCGCCTGGATTCGGTCTGACGTCTTCTTGATACCTAGGTGACCTCCCATGATTGAGTCATGCGCTACTTCCATCACCTGGCGCCTTAGGGGTAACGGTACCAAGACTTGACGTAGTGGTTTCCCTCCGTTGACCCTCGGGTGCTGGAAGATTCGGTACAGGATCTTGGCCTTCACCTCAAAATAGACCGTACCACTGCCTTTGGTCACGTGGTCTTGGCGGTTCCTGTACTTGTTTAAAGTGCTATCAGCTTCCTGGAGCTGGATCAGCTTATCTCTGTCCACGATGGCAGCTTTGGAGTTGTCGGCGACCTTCAGTGGTGTAGACACCTTGTCTCTCTTGGCCTGGGCCCTGGTAGTAACAGCACCGACGATCTCTGGTCGGCAGGGCTGAGCCGGAGTAACCACATTGTCCCGTAGCAGCTCTGTAAGGTCTCCATCGGGAAATGGCAATGGATCCTCCTCCACAACTTCGACGCGTTGGGTTGAGGCAGGACTCCACTCTGGATCGGGGTCGTCGGGTCGTCTCGCGCCGTCGATATTCCCGATCATCAAATCATACAGCGGCTTCTTCAGGCAAACCGCTTCGACTTCGCCTATGTAGAAAGGGGTGTTGACATGAATTTTTGCAACTGGCGCTTTCACACATTTGCTGTCGGCCATGAGTGTCCATTTAGAATCGCCAGTGAACTGTTCTTTAGCGATTAGGTCTTCTCTGACGATGACCCCACTGCAGCCAGAGTCTCTTAGAACAGTCACTTCATGATTTCCGACACGTCCCTTGGAAATAGGCATGTTCTGGACGGTCACAGCTGCGCTGGCGACGACGGTGATGGATTTCCCGTTGGCAAGGAGAAGTTGGCCATCAGTCATGCACTCTTGCACGTCCGCATGAGTAGCTGTGCGCTTGGTCTCACTCGGAAGAATGACGCTCCCGCCGCACACTTGATGGTCAGATCTACTGTTTTGCCGTTGATTGGAGAAACGTCTTTGGCGGTAGCCCACCGCTGCATTGTCCGTACTGCCCCGCTGTCCGCTACTTTTGTTTTGAGGACAGTTAGCCGCTCTGTGGTCTGTAGCGTTGCAGGTGAAACAGCCTCTTGAATGCCCTTCCCTGGGAGGAGGCGTGGAGTCCGTCTGTTTCTGGCTCGTCTGGCTCCCCTGGATCTGGTTCACATGGTTTCCAGTCTTCTGAAAATGTTTCGTCGCGCTGGGTGGCCCCAACGTTTTCTCATGAGCGATGAGATATCTTTCAGCAGCCTCAGCAACGTCTTTTAGCGTCTGCAACTTTTGTATTTCCAAGTGGATCGCGAGGTCCTTAGGGCAGGCGTTGAGTAATTGTTCCCTCACGATCAGCTCATGGAGACTCTCGTAAGTCTTCCCTTTGCCTGATAATTCCACCCACTTGTGTAGGTATGATGATAGGCGCTCCACAAATTGCTTTGGCGTCTCGTCTGACTTAGGCCGGCATTCACGGAAGCGTTTACGGTAGCCCTTCTCTGTAAAGTTGTAGCACTGCAACAGGGCCTCTTTCAAGACGTCGTAGTTTTTGGCGTCATCGTTCGACAGTCTGGTGTAAACTTCGAGCGCTTGCCCTGTCAGAAGTGCACTTAGTCGAATCGCCCAGTCTCGAGGTTGCCAATTGGAGCTTTCGGCGAACCTTTCGAATCTCGCCAGATAGGTGTCGATCTGGTCCTTCCCGTCGACGAAAGCTGGCAATTTTGGAGCCGTATGGTCGTTGGTGGCTTGTGGCGCATGCTGATTGTTCTGGATACGCGCCAACTCTAGCTGGTATTGACGCTCAGCTTCTAATCGTCTCTCTTCCATCTCTCTTTCTTGACGCCGCTCTTCTCTTTCTTCTCGGCGACGCTGCTCTTCTAATTCTCTTTCTTCACGGCGACGCTGCTCCTCTATTTCTCTTTCTTCACGCCGTCGCTCATCTTCTCTTTCTTCACGCTGACGTTGTTCTTCTCTTTCTTGTATTCTCTCCTGAGACTTGACGTACTCCGTCAGCTGTTTGCCTTTTAGATTCAGTTGCATCCCTTTCTGCCAGAAGTCAGCCATCTTGATGCTTCTGGAAAGTTCTTTTCTGGAAAGTTCTTTTTCTAGAAAGTTCTTGACTGTAGAGTTCTTTTTTTTTCTGGAAAGTTCTTGACTGTGCTGTACCTTTCTAGACTGTTCTAGAACAGCACGCTTTCTGCAGTAGCGCTGATGCTTGTCACTAGTCGCCTTCGCTGACGCAGGCCCCGCTGTCCTCGTCGTATGCAACGCTGCACCACGCTGGTGTTGATGTATACGCTCCTGTGCTGAAGTAGACGCGACGTCCGCTCAACGCTCGCTGTAACACTGGCGATGTAGCTCCGAGACTGTCCCTTGACGTAGTCTTACGGCAGCTACGTAGTCCCGATCTGTTGTTCGCTCACGAAGCAACTCTTCAGCGACTACACGCCCTTGCAGTCAACCCGAACCTATCGGATGTAGTCCCAGTATGTTGGCCCCTCTCGACGCAACTCGTTGGCGGCTACCCTCGATGACTGCCTCTCGTAACGTTGACTCGCTTGTTGTAGCAGTTGAACCCTTGGCTATGGCGTGAATCGCGGCTTGACCCCCAAAATGTTACACTCTGTTTGATGTTGGTGTTTTCTATCAGTATCTGATTCAGCCCCGATGCTTGAATTCCTGATAGTTGTGTAACTCAGATTCGTTTATTCACACAGCCCGTCCAAACAGCATACAAGTCACAAAGTCGACGTATGAAGTTTTCCACTTTTATTCAGCACACACCAACAACTGCATACAATTCTCAACTCAACTCAACAACTTTCACAGCAACTCTCCAAATCACTATCAACAACTTTACTCTCTCTACAGCAATCTCGGCACACGATTAAATAACCTCTCTCTTTTCTGGAACAATTTGGTATACTGTAGAAATGACGTACTGCCACCAATCGAACTAAAGATCGTCATCACTGAATTACGTCAATACACATTTTCTCTACTTCCGGGAACATTCACGACCTTCGATATCCATCGGGAAAATTCTATCAAGAGTAAACACGCATATCCAGAAGATTCTCAAATAATATCGACTAACGCAAATTATCAACGTTATACAAAGCCTCTCCTAACAACAGTGCAAACTCAAATCAAAGGTAAATAAACTCCATTATTGAATACTTTGCAAAACGAAACGATTAGATCTATCGTGCGCGCTTTAGACACACTTTCGTTCGTTTCAACGTAACATAATGCTTGGTTATTTAAAATCAAAATGCAAACAAAAACTGTATCTTGCTGTAGCACCTCTTTTAATTATAAAAGCCTCTTTATTATAATACTTATATAGCGCACTTAACCTATCAAAAAAGCTAAAGGCACTGTAGGTACAGAGGTTGCATTTAAGTTTTCCCCTGCCCGGATTTGAACCCTGGGATCAGAAGTCCAACGATCAACAAAGTTATCCCAGCTACCCATCGACGGAAGGTTAGCTGGGCTACACAAATTTTCTACTAGTTCAATTTCAACTAAATAAAAATCCAAACAAAAAGAATCGTTGCTTCATTAGTTCATATGCACACAAATTGCAAATATGCACACAAATTGGTTTGATTATTTTTTTAAAATCAACCCCAAGCACTTTATGGCCGAGATCATCAAAAAAATGCATTCGAATTGTCATCTTGCACCGATTCAGATTCATTTTCATCGAGGCTATGAATCAGTATGATTAATACTGTCAGTGTCAAATGAAGGCAACAAACGTTTTTCAACCTGTGCCCTAAGACTAAGTTTTCTACGTTTACTTGAATAAGAAGCCATGGGTAAGAAGGAAATAATTTAAAAATAACAATTTGCCTGAATAAAAAGCCAATAGATAAGCAGAAATAAACTTTTAAATCGGAATTGAATAATACTTGCCGGTAATAGTTGAACACGGCGTGTCAATTTGAAGTAGTCCAAACGTGAGCAGGAAGTGATGAAACTCTAGGTCCGCATACAATAAGGAAATTGATATTTTTTTTTAAAACTTACAAAACACTCAAATATAAGTTATACTTTGTGATTATAAATATTTTAGGAATTTAACAAGCTTACTTGTACATTTTATTTTAATGGTTTATAAAAATAATTATTGAGTGTGAGCTCGGCACAACATTAAAATAGGCCTATCCATGACTTCACGCCAGCTAGCTTACCACGGCACACGCGCGCAGCACACAGTGAATTAGATGGCTGGCTCAGTCACTCTGGGCTTGTAGTGGGGCGTTCAACGCATGCCCCAGGTGTGTGGCAGGCCCAGTGGGCCTGATATCTCTCTTCAAATTCCCATTCTTACACCTTGCCTTTCCCACAGCTATGAGCCAGGGATAGGAGTGGTATGCTGCAGGGCCCTCATTCCCACATCTTTCCCACTCTAAATCCACTGGGCAACCAGAGGGTATTTAAAATCTGTGTTACCTGGGTATAGGTAATTTCCCAAGTACCACTTCTTCGGATGATGAAAGGTCCAATCTGAAGTCGGAAAGATCGCTAGTGTGCACGCTAGACACTGACAAATCACTCTGATTTTCATTTTCTAACTGATCAGCCCTTTCATCTACTAATTGCTGCCACAACTGCCCATATGTAGACTCATTCAGTGATGGAGAAAGTTTTTAAGCTATGGGTATTTATACCCTCAACCAAAACATGTGGGGGTTTTCATACCCTCAATGCAAACATAAGGGGGTTTTTATACCCCCTTTCAGTTTTTTAGGGAGTACACCAACATACGTAATAAACACTTTGCGTGAAAAGTCTTTTCATCAGTTTGAATTTCTTCAGCCGGGCCCGGCTTCTTCTTACCGAGCACTCAAAGCCAAAGGCTGACAAAAATGTTTGTTTTTCTTTTCCTTCATTTTGTTTTAATTTTTTTGAGCAATTAGTTTTGTCTGCTTTATTTTTCCTTTTCTTCGGCTTCCCCTCAGATCGCAGCTTGTCGGCCATGTTTAATGTTGGGTTGTTGTTAGTCTTATATAGCCAATCAAAAGCGTCGAGAAAAAAAATTGATTATTATCGTGCATATGATTGGCTGTTTCTCGGAAGCGACAGAATGAATAGGAGGGGGAGAGAGGGTGGTAGGCGGTCGCGCAGGACGCACAGGCACACGATCCATATCGAGCGAAAGATGTACGCACGACCGAAATAGTTGTACCTGATGATACCTCCCAGCAACTTAGCTTTACGTTTTCATACCCCTTTGGCACTGACTTTGTGCGTGTTTATACCCTTTCATTACATTTTCGTTACGTGATTTCCCAACTCAGTACGTGAAACACGTACGATTGTACGTGATCTCCATCACTGTCATTGTCAGAATCAGATTCTGCCATTTTTAGGGTATCCCCGCTCCCGAAAACTTGACCAAAAACTAAACAAAAACTTCGATTAAAAACGTGTTGTCAACCCAACTGCAGTTGACAGGAAGGAAGTACGCTGCTTTTAGAATCAGCTAGTGCGCATGCGCGATTGGAACTGGTTTCCGTTAAGCGGGAGAGAGGTGCTAAAAGTAGACGGTAACTAGGCGCGCTTTACCTCGCTTCATGAGCCGTGACGAACCGCGCTTTACCGCGCTTCATGAGACTAAGAGTTAAAACAAATAACAATTGTTTGTCCATCCATCCGTCCGTCAATCTGTCTGTAGGTCTGCCATCCATCTGTGCAAAACTATGAGAGATATAAAGTCTACCTTTGTTGTATTTAGAGATAATAGATTGATCTTTGTTTTTGCATTGATCTTGAAGGTCAAGGTTATTTTAGGCCTTGCAAAAGAGTGTAAAAATCGGTCATCATACAGTGGAATGGCTCTTTATTTACCCCCAGGATCATACGTGAGCTTGAAAAGTCATGTGAAGGTCAATGTCATCTCAAGGTCAATGTTACAGTACTTGAGGTCAAGCTCATCCCAAGACCATTGTTTTTTGGCATAATACAGCTTTTGCTGTAGTTTATTTGATCGTATATGAGTGTATTTAGAGCCGGATGTGAAGGTCAAGAGCATCGAAAGATCACAGACGGTATTACTTTGCATTTTAAGGCCACCGTTTCATTTCGTGTTTTTTTTGTGGGCACTCATTTTTATGTTAGTTAATGCAAGTTTTATTCACATGTGAGTCATATGGGCTTTGTTATCTAGTTGTTGTTTTTTAAACTGAAAGCATGCACACAAAAACTTTCACGTAACAAGCCAAGGAATTAAATATATATAATGAATGCACATTGTCCTCATACACAGACACTCTAGTAATAATAATAATATAATAATAATAAAAAGAAGAAGAAGAAGAAGAAGAAGAAGAATGGATGGTATATACATGCTTTTTCCAAAATCAGGCTCAAAGTGCAGTGATCTGTACCAACATCCACGCTCACATGTTTCACCCGCTCTCACACACTCAACAAACACACATCTATATCGCTCAAACATGAGTTGTAAAGGCAGGGAGATCGTTGTTGGGAGGCTGAAAGGAATGAGAATGTTTACTCTCATCACGTACCACAATTGCACACTCAACAACTACACACACAAACAAACAAACACTCATCAACAACTACACACACCAACAAACAAACACACATCAACAACTACACACACCAACAAACAAACACACATCAACAACTACACACACCAACAACTACACACACCAACAACTACACACACCAACAAACACACATCAACAACTACACACACCAACAAACAAACACACATCAACAACTACACACACCAACAAACAAACACACATCAACAACTACACACACCAACAAACAAACACACATCAACAACTACACACACCAACAAACAAACACACATCAACAACTACACACACCAACAAACAAACACACATCAACAACTGCACACACCAACAAACAAACACACATCAACAACTACACACACCAACAAACAAACACACTCACTCCCCTTATTGTAGAATACAACTGCAATGCAGGTCCTCCTATAATTAGCCAGAACACCTTTTGCATGCGCCCACATCATCACACAACCTGTACCCAGGCAGGAAAGGACATAAAATCACCAATCCAGGATGATTAATGTACTTGATTTGGATTCCCCTCCAATCTCCACACACCTCCAGTAAAACAAACAGAACTTATGTAACATCCTAATTACTGAAAAATTCTGGCCATGAGTTGCAACTTGTTCCCTAAACTTAACCCCTGCTCCTAAAATACTGATGCAGTTTGGTGATTGGTGGTTTAGGAAAAAAGCGTGTATATAGCATCCAGTATTATTATTATTATTATTATTATTATTAGCTTGTTAGTGGATTTTTTTAATGCTGCTGGTTTTCTGCATGACACGTTCAAGTCAGATCATGTTGTAGTCATCACTCTTCAGTCTTTTTGTGGATTGTGATTAAATTCCAGTTTGTTTGTTTTTTCTTCTTAATTTAAATGTTGCAGCTTGTATACTATTGTCCCCAGTAGTTTTGATTTTTACGGGAATGTGTTTTGATTATAATATAATGTTATCCTTGTGTGATTTCTCACAGGGCTGTTGGATTGGCTCAGTGGACGTTCATCGATGCTTTTCATTCAGGCGACAGGTTGACTCCTCAGCAGTGCATTGTCCAGCTATTAGGAAAGGACCCGCAAAGTGTTGCTGCTTTGGCGCCACACTTTGGTGCCACTACGGCTTCCACGGTGCGTTTTTTTTTTTTTATCACTGGCCGCACCAAAGCTTTTACATTTTATTTCCTATCCTATCCTATCCTGTCCCGTAACCCGAAGGTCGTAGGGGCACCACAGATGATCGTTTAACCAGCATACTCCATCTTTCTCTGTCCTCAGCAGCCCTGATGGCTTCGCTCAGTGTCAAACCAGTCCATTCTCGAATGTTGTCCTCCCACCTCTTTTTCGGTCTCCCTCTTCTTCTACCTCCTTGCACTGTGCCTTGCAGAATAGTCTTTGCAAGGCCTGATGATCTGGTGACGTGGCCATACCACCAAAGTTTCCGTTTCTTCACCACTGTTAGCAGGTCATCGTGTTGTCCAATGGCTTGTGTGATGGTCTGTCGGACTTCGTCGTTGGTGATGTGTTGGGTATAGGAAATGCCCAGAAGTCTTCTGTAGCACCTCATCTCCATGCTTTGTATTCTTCGTTGGAGATCTGCTGTGAGGGTCCATGCTTCGCAAGCATATAGGAAGATGGAGATGACAAGGGAGCGCAGCAGTCTTACTTTGGAATGTAGACTGATGGTCCTGTCTTTCCAAATGGGCTTCAACCTTGTCAGGGCAGCAGTTGTTTGTGCGATCCTGGAGAGGACTTCCTGTCGGGACCCATTGTCTGATACAATGGCTCCTAAATATTTGAAGCTATGCACTGTGTCGAGGGATTGGCCTTGGACTTTGATGTCCGTATTGATGCCATTGGTGTTGTTGGTCATCATTTTGGTCTTCTCTGCGCTTATTTCCATTCCATAGGCTTTGGAGGTGGTGTCAAGCCTCTGTACCAGCTGTTCAAGTTCTTGTTCCTCTCCAGCCAATCCATCAATGTCATCTGCAAAACGAAGATTGGAGATTGCTCTACCCCCTATGCTGACTGTGCCTTCATGGTCTGCAAGAGCATCCGACATGATGCGCTCTAGGAAGATGTTGAAGAGTGTTGGAGAGAGTAGGCATCCTTGACGCACACCGATTGTTGTTCTGAACCAATTCCCGATGGCTCTGTTGTGGAGGACTGCACTGGTAGCCTTGTCATACAGGCTTTTGATGACTTCAATAATTTTAGGGCTGATGTTGTACACTTTCATTGTTGCCCATAGAGCTGCATGCCAGACTCGGTCAAACGCCTTCTTGAAGTCTATGAACACATGATATAGATGTTGTTGGTGCTGTAGGTATTTTTCACAGATTATTCTGAGGTTGAAAATCTGCTCAGTGGTACTTCGCCCTGCCCTGAATCCTGCTTGTTCTTCAGCTATGATTTGTTCAGCTTGGGGTTTCAACCTGTTGAGTATTATTTTCAGGAGGACCTTGCTGGGATGGCTGATGAGGCTGATGGTCCGGTAATGTTCACACTCCTGAAGGTTACCTTTTTTGGGAAGAGTGATGACAAGCGACTGGGTCCATGGTATAGGCCACTCCCCACTCTGCCAGATCTTGTTACAGATAATGGTGAGGGCATCAATCATCGCTTCTCCTCCTGCTTGTAGCAGTTCCGCGGGTATGTTGTCCACTCCCGCTGACTTCCCTTTCTTTAGCGCTTGCACTGCTGCCTCAACTTCTTTCCGGAGAATTGGGAGGATTTCTTCTTCTTCTCTGTTCTCGGGACATGCTAGAACTGATGGGTCTCCATTTGGTGTATGGTTGTAAAGGTCAGAGCAGTACTCTGTCCATCTGTCCAAGACTTCTTGTTCTTCTGTAAGGCATATGCCAGACTTGCTTTGGATAGTGGAGACTTTGGGCTGTTTGACACTTGTCAGCCGCTTCACAGTCTGGTAGGCCTTCTTGCTGTTGTTCTTGTTCAGACTGTTCTCTATTTCCTGGCATTGATCTTCTATCCAGTTCTCCTTTGCTGTGAGCATGCCTTTTCGGATGTCATTGTTGATTTTTCGGTAGACATCAGCTCCCTGTGAGGTGTTCTTTTTCTTTTTCATCTCTCTTCGTTTATCACACAGATCCAAAAGTTCAGGTGTGATCCACAGCTTCTTCTTTGGTCGGTGCTTGCCAAGGATCTCAGTGGCGGCATCTGTCACAGCTGAGTTGAAGGTGGTGGTCATGGTGTTGACATCTACTTCACCAGCCCCCAAAATGAGCAGTGGTGCAAATTTCCCTCCAATTGTGGCCTGAAATAGTTCTGCCACCTCCGGGTCTTGCAGTTTGTCCAGGTCGAACTTCAGTCTAGTGCACTTTGCTGTATTTACTCTCTTCAAGTGGAGCCGGAAAGACATCATCACGAGATCGTGGTCACTTCCGATGTCTGCTCCTGGAAAAGTACGTGTCCTGCCAATGTTGATGCTTGATCTGAAGCGTTTCTTGACCATGATGTAGTCTATTTGGTTGTGATGCTCCCCGCCAGGACTGTGCCATGTCCATCGTCTGGAGTTTTTGTGGAGACCAAGCGTGTTTGCCAGTACCAGATTGTTGTATCTGGCAAACTCCAAGAGTCTCAGACCCCTGTCATTTGTCTCGTTGTTGCAGTGGGATCCACATGTGTCTCCCCAGTTGTGGTGCGCATCTTGGCCAACCTTGGCATTCCAGTCGCCTTGCACTATGACTATGTCCTTCTTCGGCACTTGGTCAAGGACCGCCTGTAGATTTTCATAAAAATCCTCCACTTCGCTGTCGTCATAGTCTGATGTTGGGGCGTAGGCCTGGATGATGGTGATGTTGAAAGGGGCTGCTCTCAGGCGGATGGTAATGAGTCTACTGGAGACTGGGCGGCAACCCATGACAGTGGCTAGAATGTTCTTGTGGACCAAGAATCCAACGCCGTGTTCGTGCCTGTCATCCCTACCGCTGAAATAGAGCTTGTGGCCTTTGTCGGTTGTTGTTTCACCTAGGCCTTTCCAGCGCAGTTCGCTGATACCTAGAACATTCCATCGATAGTGGTCCAACTCGTGGGCCAGTTCTTCTAATTTTCCTTCCGCAGTTAGGGTCCTGACATTCCAGGTTCCTATGACGATGTTGTTTCTCGTGCGGATCTTGCTAAATTGTCCATCAGTAGCATACTTAACACCTCCGTCCTGGTGGCCAACGGAAGGCGCGGTCCTTGTGCCTTGTGACGACCCGGGCGACGACCGATCCGGTATGGAATTAGTGGATTGTGTCATCATGTAGTGTGTCTTGGGCAAAAAAGACCTGGCGGTGCCCAATCCTCTCCAGGCTGTTGGCCACAGCCGAAATCCACGAATACAGTGTGGCTCGCCTTGGCCCTGAGCACATGGTCGTTGAACCTGTAGTAACGTGAGGTTCCTCCGCCCTGGCCGGTGACTTCTGTGTAGAAGACTTTCGCCCAGTGATGCCGTGCTAACATCACCCCTGTTAGTCGCCTCTTACGACACGCCGGGAAACGTTGGGTCTATTCTATTTAATGCCCGAACCCAACAGCCCTGTGAGAGCATTTTATTTGAGGAAATTATTTTTTGTGTTTATATCATTTACCTGCTTACCTATTTATAGCCTTGCTTAAAATGCAAGAGGATTTATTGTCTTCTTGCACTGAAGGAAATTTGACATGTGGGTAGAGGACACATGGATGCACTTAAGGTAGTCGGGCACGTTGAAATTAAAAGTGGATAGAAGCAAACATTTTGAAAATACATAAAATATTTTTTGTTTAAAGTATATCACTCTGTGCTACTTTTCAAGTTAGAGCATAATTTCCTAATTAAAGGATGGCAAACTTGAGAGAAAAGTAGTATAATAGTATACAGCTGCACAGATGGAAAGAAAATGAAGATTTGAGCATAACAACCTCCAGCTAGGTAGAAGTGTGCTTTGTAAGAAAATTTTGAACATTTTTGTGATCGAAATATAATTTTCAGTGAGACAGTAACACTTTTTAGGACTGAAAAAATTGCCAATATTGTCAATCCCATCGGAGACTAAAATTATAATAAATTATGAAATATTAGAATTGCCTGAAACTTTGCAGGTACAGTCATTATTCTCACGTTGTTATTCACACAAACAATGAACATAGGTTGCTGAACTAAATTTTGATCTATTGAGGTTACACTTGATACAACCCTTTGTCAAAACTAACCGTTTTTGGCCAACACCACAGTTTATATAAAAAAAAGTAATCAAAATGTTTAGAAACTGTGCATACATTCACTCATTATGATCTTGTTATACTTTCTCTTTAAAGGTTAGAGTGCTTAGGTTGCATTATGTCTGTCTGTCCGCCTTCCTGCTTGAAAGTCTGTCTCAGTGTGTCTGTTGCTTGCGTGTTTATTTGTTGATCTCCGGTGTTAACAGTCCAATTGAGCTGACACTTGGTACACACGTTTTATTCAATGCTCACTGAAAAGAGAATTCCTATTTTCCCCTCAAGAGATGGCTGCCGTGATTTGACAAAACCGAGTAAGTCCACCTAAGGTCGAAAATGAGTTTTTTGCGCCATCAAACTTGCAAGAGAATGACGCATCTTACCTGTAAAAATCAAATCCGAACTATGTTTAGATTTGGAGATATCATAGAGTAAGTCCTTGTTAAAAAAATTTTAAGTGGGGGAATAAACTGATAAAACCAAGCAAGTCCCCTGCGATTTTGTTTCGGCGATCCTCTGGCTGATGCTCGAGTTGGCATGATGACGTCATCTTCTACAATAACCTGACAAATAAAAGTAAGTCCTCCCGACCAATGAGAAAGCGCCTTATGATGAAGTGGACCAGTGAGAATCCATGTTATTGCTGCTGTGCAATATTATTTTCCTGTGAAAAAGATGACGAAATTTCAGTCAGCAAATGACGTGTTCGGCTTTTTGAAAAAGAGTTTTCTTCATGTACTTTCCTGCCCACCATGAAGGATCCTGTAGATCTTCCGCCTACGCGGCAACTTCAACAAGGTGTGGAAACAAACAAACAAACTATCCTTTCCTATCCTATCCTATCCTTCCCGTAACCCTGAGGTCGTAGGGGCACCACAGATGATCGTTTAACCAGCATACTCCATCTCTCTCTGTCCTCAGCAGCCCTGATGGCTTCGCTCAGTGTCAAACCAGTCCATTCTCGGATGTTGTCCTCCCACCTCTTTTTCGGTCTCCCTCTTCTTCTACCTCCTTGCACTGTGCCTCGCAGAATAGCCTTTGCAAGGCCTGATGATCTGGTGACGTGGCCATACCATCGGAGTTTCCGTTTCTTCACCACTGTGATCAGGACATCGTGTTGTCCAATGGCTTGTGTGATGGTCTGTCGGACTTCGTCGTTGGTGATGTGTTGGGTATAGGAAATACCCAGAGCTCTTCTGTAGCACCTCATCTCCATGCTTTGTATTCTTCGTTGTAGATCTGCTGTGAAGGCCCATGCTTCGCAAGCATATACATGTAGGAAGATGGAGATGACAAGGGAGCGCAGCAGTGTTACTTTGGAATGTAGAATGATGGTCCTGTCTTTCCAAATGGCTTCAACCTTGTCAGGGCAGCAGTTGTTTGTGCGATCCTGTAGAGGACTTCCTGTCGGTACCCATTGTCTGATACAATGGCTCATAAATATTTGAAGCTATGCACTGTGTTGAGGGATTGGCCTTTGACATTGATGTCCGTGTTGATGCCATTGGTGTTGTTGGTCATCATTTTGGTCTTCTCTGCACTTCCTTCCATTCCATAAGCTTTGGAGGTGGTGTCAAGCCTCTGTACCAGCTGTTCAAGGTCTTGTTCCTCTCCAGCCAATCCATCAATGTCATCCGCAAAACGAAGATTGGAGATTGATCTACCCCCTATGTTTACTGTGCATTCGTGATCTGCAAGAGCATCTGACATGATGCGCTCTAGGAAGATGTTGAAGGGTGCTGGAGAGAGTAGGCATCCTTGACGCACACCGATTGTTGTTCTGAACCAGTTCCCGATGGCGCTGTTGTGGAGGACTGCACTGCACTGGTAGCCTTGTCATACAGGTTTTTGATGACTTCAATAATTTTAGGTCTGATGTACGCTTTCATTGTTGCCCATAGAGCTGCATGCCAGACTCGGTCAAACGTTTTCTTGAAGTCTATGAACACATGATATAGATGTTGTTGGTGCTGTAGGTATTTCTCACAGATTATTCTGAGGTTGAAAATCTGTTCAGTGGTACTTCGCCCTGCCCTGAATCCTGCTTGTTCTTCAGCTATGATTTGTTCAGCTTGGGGTTTCAACCTGTTGAGTATTATTTTCAGGAGGACCTTGCTGGGATGGCTGATGAGGCTGATGGTGCGGTAATTTTCACACTCCTGAAGGTTACCTTTTTTGGGAAGAGTGATGACAAGCGACTGGGCCCATGGTATAGGCCACTCTCCATTCTGCCAGATCTTGTTACAGATAATGGTGAGGGCATCAATCATCGCTTCTCCTCCTGCTTGTAGCAGTTCCGCGGGTATGTTGTCCACTCCCGTTGACTTCCCTTTCTTTAGCGATTGCACTGCTGCCTCAACTTCTCCCCGGAGAATTGGAGGAATTCTTCTTCTCTGTTCTCGGGACATGCTAGAACTGATGGGTCTCCATTTGGTGTATGGTTGTAAAGGTCAGAGCAGTACTCTGTCCATCTGTCCAAGACTTCTTGTTCTTCTGTAAGGCATATGCCAGACTTGCTTTGGATCGTGGAGACTTTGGGCTGTTTGACACTTGTCATCCGCTTTACAGTCTGGTAGGCCTTCTTGCTGTTGTTCTTTTTCAGACTGTTCTCTATTTCCTGGCATTGATCTTCTATCCAGTTCTCCTTTGCTGTGCGCATGCCTTTTCGGATGTCATTGTTGATTTTTCGGTAGACATCAGCTCCCTGTGAGGTGTTCTTTTTCTTTTTCTTTTTTAATCTCTCTTCGTTTATCACACAGATCCAACAGTTCAGGTGTGATCCACGTCTTTTTCTTTGGTCGGTGCTTGCCAAGGATCTCAGTGGCGGCATCTGCCTCAGCTGAGTTGAAGGTGGTGGTCAAGGTGTTGACATCTACTTCACCAGCCCCCAAAATGAGCAGTGGTGCAAATGTCCCTTCAGTTGTGACCTGAAATAGTTCTGCCACCTCCGGGTCTTGCAGTTTGTCCAGGTCGAACTACAGTCTAGTGCAGTATTTACTCTCTTCAAGTGGAGCCGGAAAGACATCATCAAGAGATCGTGGTCACTTCCGATGTCTGACCTGGAAAAATGCGTGTCCTGCCAATGTTGATGCTTGATCTGAAGCGTTTCGTGACCATGATGTAGTCTATTTGGTTGTGATGCTCCCCCCTCCCCCTCCCGGGACTGTGCCATGTCCATCGTCTGGAGTTTTTGTGGAGATCAAGCGTGTTTGCCAGTACCAGATTGTTGTATCTGGCAAACTCCAAGAATCTCAGACCCCTGTCATTTGTCTCGTTGTTGCAGTGGGGTCCACATGTGTCTCCCCAGTTGTGGTGCGCATCTTGGCCAACCTTGGCATTCCAGTCGCCTTGCACTATGACTATGTCCTTCTTCGGCACTTGGTCAAGGACCGCCTGTAGATTTTCATAAAAATCCTCCACTTCGCTGTCGTCATAGTCTGATGTTGGGGCATAGGTCTGGATGATGGTGATGTTGAAAGGGGCTGCTCTCAGGCGGATGGTAATGAGTCTACTGGAGACTGGGCGGCAACCCATGACAGTGGCTAGAATGTTCTTGTGGACCAAGAATCCAACGCCGTGTTCGTGCCTGTCATCTCTACCGCTGAAATAGAGCTTGTGGCCTTTGTCGGTCGTTGTTTCACCTAGGCCTTTCCAGCGCAGTTCGCTAATGCCTAGAACGTTCCATCGATAGTGGTCCAACTCATGGGCCAGTTCTTCTAATTTTCCTTCCGCAGTTAGGGTCCTGACATTCCAGGTTCCTATGACGATGTTGTTTCTCGTGCGGATCTTGCTAAATTGTCCATCAGTAGCATACTTAACACCTCCGTCCTGGTGGCCATCGGAAGGCGCGATCCTTGAGCCGGGCGACGACCGATCCGATATGGAATTAGTGGATAGTGTCATCATGCATGTAGTGTGTCTTGGGCAAAAAAGGACCTGGCGGTGCCCAATCCTCTCCAGGCTGTTGGCCAAAGCCGAAATCCACGAATACAGTGTGGCTCGCCTTGGCCCCGAGCACGTGGTCGTTGAACCTGTATCAACGTGAGGTTTATCGCCCTGGCCGGTGACTTCTGTGTAGAAGACTTTCGCCCAGGGATGCCGTGCTAACATTACCCCTGTTAGTCACCTCTTACGACACGCCGGAAAACGTTTGGGCCTATTCTTCAATAATGGTACAGGACGCAGTCAATATAAAAATTTCAAAAATAAAAATTAGATTTTCTTTCCGTCTTCTAATAGCGATCTCCCTGCCTTTACACCACCTGTTTGAGTGAAGGATGTGTATTTGGTGTGTGTGAGGGTGCATGAGACAGGTGAGCGTGTATGTTGGTATAGATCGCCGCGCTTTGAGCCTGAATGATGATTTGGGGAAAGGCGCGTATAGCATCCTGTATTATTATTCAGTGCCCGAACCCACAAACAAACAGCAACAAATATATCACAGACACACAACAAGGGCAACAAAATACAAGACATACACGTGGTGTAAAGGCAGGAAGATCGCTACAATAGGAAACTGAAAGGAAAATAGTTTTGTATTTTTAAAATTAAATTGGCTGCATCTAATATTATTTTGAATGGAGAGCAAAAAAAACCATGACTCCTGCATACCAACCCAGGAATATTAAGTGAAGAATGGCTAAAAACCATAAACAGGCACACATATTACCCACTGTAACTGCCGCACCCATATCTTACAAAACCAAACTTATGTGACTCGTCTCGTCAGACTTTTTAACAAAGAAACGAAACGGCCTATGGGACTTACTTGGTTTGGCGAATTTTGAAAACAAGGATTTACTTAATAATAAACTGACAAAACCAAGCGGATTTGACTTACTTGGTTTTGTGAATTTTTTTAACAAGGATTTAATTCAATAATAAACTGACAAAACCAAGCGGGTGACTTGCTTGGTTTTGTCATGTTCTCAACAAAGACCTATCTCAAGAATAATCTGACAAAACAAAGCAAGTCCACAAATAGTCTTAAAACATCAAATCTATCAAACATTTCTTTAACATTCAAGGTATGCACTCTTAAATCGAGGAATTGCATTATAATATGCCCTTAAACTTCCAGAAACGATCGCGTAATATAGCGCAACACAAAACGTCGATTTTCTCGAAAGTAGGTTTTGTGGACTTGCTCGGTTTTGTCAGTTCACGGCAGATGGGGCCGCAGTGCATTGCAACAATACAGGTCGGATTATGATCATTATCTGCAGTGTTTATTGCCCAGTGGAACTGAAGGTTGGGAAACAGATTTTGTATGGTACCAGCTCAGTGACCAGTAAAAATGGGAGTGACGGACAAACTTTCTCAACCTCACGCTTAAATGCATATTGTTGATTGTTGATACATTTAGAGGACACCTGTTTCCTTTCTTGCTGTTTCTGCTTCATAAGTGCGCACTTTCCTTGCTGTGGAACTACCGACCTGCCTGTCCTTCATGCTCTTTCCATCGTGATAATACTTGGTAATTATATTTTATTCACATATACGTAAATGTGAAAATATCGAGATCCACTCAGAGAATGAGCATACAGGGCTGAAAAACAACAACATGCAAACCAACATTTTTATATATTGTCTGCACATATCTGACGTCATCCCTTGCAGTTGCAGACTGACATTTATAAATTTTAAAAACAAACTATTTGACCTATAGAGAGGACACATCTATATCTATATTTATTTTTTATCCGAATGCTGTAATCATTAATGCAGTTCAATTTCTGTTTCTATTGATGTGAAATGGAAACAACAATGTTCGTCGTGCAGGCACCTAGATCTAAATGAAAATATATATGAAGAAAGGCAAAATTCTGATACTAACGAAAGGAATTAACTTGCTATTGATTGTTTAACATCACCAGGGAACAAAGGAATCAAAAAATGAGGCAGATTTTGCATTTTTTTCATCATCATTTGCACTTATCGGGATGTTGTGGAACACGCAAGACACAGAATCTATTTTGGCACTTTTCGTGCTTTGTTTTTTTCACAAACAAATGCCGTCCCATCTTCACCAAACCCAGCAATTTTATATTAGTACTCTTAGCATCTGTGCAACAAAAATAGTTCTAAAAAGATAAGAATAAGATGGTAATTTTTCTCCTTCCAAGAATTTTCTTCATTTTCTTCTTGCTTGCTGCTAGACTACCATCACTCAATTTTGGAGAAGCTGAAGTAATTTCATCATCAACATGATGCCAGAATGTATAGGCATGCTTTGCTTAATAACATATGGTGAAAGATTTCATCCATTGCATTTGTCTGGGCGGAGAATTTAGATCTGAAAGGCAGCGATCTGTTCACGGCTGCTTTACATAGGCCTATTCACAATCATGAACACCGATTTTGGAATGTCGCAATCATGAGTTTTCGTACTAACATTTACACAAATAATAATAAATTTCTCCCGAAAGAATGTTTTGAGCACTAATTAGGTGCGTTCAAAAAGATTTCACAGTAATTTCTTTAGACTTGGGTACAATGGTAAAATCTTTTGGATAATGATAACTTCGACATGACGAACACTTGGATATAACTATAAATGTGCAGAAAGAGGCGCTCATCAAACTACCCGACAACCTTCACTAAAAATAATTAAATTATTTCAACTTTTAACATTTAAATTTGAAAGTTTTGGAATGTTGAAATTTAAATTATTATAAAGACTGCTTCATTTTATACTCTGAAAGTTCAAGGTCGCTGAGGTCAGCTATAGTATACACATGTTTTGCAATGCATCTCAATATTGATTGAACCGATTTTAATAATTTTATTTTGCTCTTGCAGATAGATCAGATGGCGACCTGTCATGTTTTCATTTTTCTTTAGGTTAAAGCCGTCTCCCAACAACACCTAAAATATATAATTTTAAAAAATTATTTATTTATTTATTTTGAAACGTTTCCTTTTTGTTTTGCATTGCAGGTGATGCAGAGAATGGCAGGGAACCTGGTCAACATTGCACAGCGGAGGCGCATCGACAGTGATGAGGACTACCAGGAGATGGCGATGACAGGCATGGACCTGTCGCTGTCTTGCAACCCTAATGACGTCCCTACCCAGCTCCTGATGGCCAGACTTTGCCTGCACTATGGCATCAACCTGCAGGAGGTGCTATCACGTCTCTGAATCTTTGAGTGATTGGTTGACTGTTGTCTTGTAGGAATGAGTGGATTGTATTTTAAATTTTAAAAAAATTTTAATTGGTGATAGAATAATTTCAATTCTAATTTCATCCCAATACAGCTCGTTTTAGTGCCAAAAAAAATTGGGTAGATTCAAAGTTCGGAAATAATTTATCGCTGAGTCGATCGTAGATGTTCCAAAGGGCCTATCTTTACTATAGCATCTCAGTGCTCAAAGGTTTCCCCCTACTGAAATTCCTATTAGTATATTCAGTCTCTTGCATTTGCACAGTCATAGCATATTTATGTACACAAAGATTATCTTGTTTGAAAGCAATGAATGTGTGTTCGTGGTATTTGACAGTGTGTGTGTGACAAGTGAGTGTTCATGTTGGTAACAGACTGCCACAGATTGAGTCTGCTTTTACAGAGAAGCGCATGTATAACATCCAGTATTAGGCTCCCCCCTCTTCTCTTCCCCCTCCCTATCCTTCCCCCCCTCCCTCCCCTAAAAAAAACCACAAAAAAACAACAAATAAAAGGCTGTTTAAGGTAACAAAAGGAAAAGAAAGGGTCAGTTAGTACGCTTTTCTTTTCTTTTCTTTTCTTTTTCCAGACAATCCCCCCATTTCCTCCTCCCCCCTCCAAAAAAAAGTTTAGGTTTGGGCCAAAAAATAAGGGTCAGTAGGGATCCTGTAAACAGAATTAGGGGCAAATGGGGGGAAGGCACCTTATTATTATAATTTTGTAAGAGTTTTTAATTATTTTTAAAATATTTTTTAAAAAAAATGTTTTAACGTGCCGTACTTTTTCAGAGCTTGGACAACATGGTGGTGATTAAGGAAGGGGAGAGTTGTGGGTTAGATTTATCCAGTGCACTGGAGGAGATCATTACAGACCTGAGGCAGTTGATTGAAACCAAGGCGCATGAGGTAAAAAGACCAGTTAGTGTACAGCACATCAGTACAGTCTGTTGTTATACATTCATAGTTTTGGCTTTGCATTCTCTTGAAAATATTAGGTTCCTTCCCAATTGTGTTTCCAGCCAGCCCAACGCTTATATATTTTTCTCCAGCCAGCCCAACGCTTAGATATTTGTTTCGCAGGAAGATTTCTTATCCTGAGAACTGGTCCCAAGCATCAATTCTTAAGCTGTTGGAAATCTTTCACTTGATTTTCAGCAAGCCCAGCTGGATATGCTGACAAGCTGATCAGATACGCAATGAAATGGCCATGTGTATGTATGGCACAATTTCACTCACTCCAACCGATGGCAGCACAGAAAGGGAGAGAGATCTGACCTCATTTTCTCTTATTCCCTGGAAGGTAGCATCTTAGTTCTAATAAAGATCCTATCCAAGAGTTGCTGGCGTTCAACTCCAGTTTGATGTCTTTAAGCGAGACAACTACTGCTACCTCAAACCTTTTGTCTCCTACAGTACAGTCTCTTGTTTTTGTTCTGTTCAACACCAAGTAAAGGATTGTGTGCATGTGTGCGTCTACATCTTTCAGTTGGCTAAGCAAGCACCCCAATGGTTCTATGCAAATTCAGCTGTTTTCCAGGAATATGCAAGGCGGTTTTTTTTAATTGACATGCATAATAATGCGAGTCTATGTACTCACTCCCTCTCTCCTTCTCCCCTTCCTCCTCCCCTACCTTCCACCCCCCCCCTCCCCCCCCAAAAAAAAAAAATTAAAAAAATTAAATAAAATGTCAAAAAAGTCCTAAATAGTCTAAAAAATAGGTAATCGTACAGTGGAATGGCTGTATATTTAACCCATACAATGCAACAGCATTGGGTTATTTGATCATACATGAGCATGAGAGGTCACATCAGTGGCAAGGTTATCCCCAGGTCAAGGTCACTGAAGGTCAAGGTCATCCCAAGGTCACTGTGTGGTGTTTGTTTTTTGGGCAGGTGGGGGTGGGGGGGGCATAATACGACTTTTGATGTTGATCATACATGAGTGTCAGTGTTCCCGATTACGCACAGTAGTGCGTCAATTACGCACAAAATATGAAAAATGACGCAGGAAAATTTGCATGTGTGCGTCCTGTGGACGCACACATCTTTTTGGAATCGCTGAAGTCATAAATACAACCAACGAGTGGCGAACTAATTCACGGCATAATCAGAATCAGAACCCAACTGAGACTGCCATTGCAGACGATTAAAGATTGTGTCGGGAGTTGTCGTCCTTAAAAATCGCATGCGCGCGCATTGTAAACTTCCTCCAAGCAATACATTCACTGAACAAAAGAAATCTTCGTTAATCCATTCTTTGATTTTATCATACACGATCATGTCACTTCTGACTTGGTTGACTGGGCCCAAAACCCGTTCATCCACCGATATGGGGACTCTCAAAATTTGCACAAGGACTCTTAAAATTTTATACCTGGGAGTCCCAAGGACTCTCATTTTTTGTGTGTGGAGGGAACACTGAGTGTATTTGGAGCCGGAGGTCAAGGTCATCTCAAGGTCAAGGGCATAGGTAGATCAAAGTCGGTATTAATTTGCATTTTAATGCCATTGTTTCATTTTGATTCTTCTGGGCACTCATTTTCATGCTAAATATTGCAAGTTCCATAAAGAGCATTGCCCTTCTAGTTTGTTTCTTCGAATTGAAAAAATTTAAGCTTGTTTGCATGTGTGTGTAATTCTTGCCTAGAATCACTCTTGCGTGCTTTACAACTTTATATTATTATTATTATTATTATTATTATTATTATTATTATTATTATTATTATTATTATTATTATTATTGTATGATCCATAGATTATTATTGTTATTATCAATATTATTATTATGATACATCAAACAATGATTATTTCTTCTTCCAGGGTCCACCTCCACCTCCTGAGCCCAAACGAAGGGCAGACAACCCAGAAGTGGACTATTCCGTCGGCATGATCATGAGGCATAAGCTGTCAGTGCACATTTTTGATTCACATCCTATCCTATCCTATCCTATTCTATCCTATCCTATCCTATCCCGTAACTCGGAGGTCGTAGGGGTACCACCGATGATCGTGTAACCAGCGTACTCCATCTTTCTCTGTCCGCAAAATCCCTCATGGCTTGGCTCAGTGTCAAACCAGTCCATTCTCGAATGTTGCCCTCCCACCTCTTTTTCGGTCTCCCTCTTCTACTACCTCCTTGCATTATGCTTTGCAGGATGGTCTTTGCTAGACTTGACTCACATGCAGAGCAAAAAAAATTTCAAGATTTTGCAAATCTGTGCAAGATGAATCCTAAATAATCCAAAAATGACATTTAAAAAAATATATTTGTATTAGTCCGCCCATTTGTCTGTCTGTCCACCATCCGCCATCTGAATGTGCAAAAGAATAATAATTATTATTTATTTTATAATAAACGCACAAATAAATATTGTATAGATAATAAAACACTATTTTTAGACATTATAGTGTAAACATGCAAATCGATAAGAGTATACATAATAAAACAGAAAAATACAAAAATGTACATGAGTGGTCAAAACAGTAAAAGTACATTTTTGATCATTTTAAGACATATAATAAATAAGTTAAATGATACGAACAGGGATTTAAAATGAAAACGAAGTTTACAAATTTAAGATGTTGTAGGAACATTTTCACTAAATGACATGGTGACATGGTTACAACAAGGTGACATGGTTTACAACAAGATGTAAAATGATTAACCAACAAATAAATATACAATCCATTAAAACAAGACTATTTAAAAGGTGTATGAAATAAAAAGAAAAACTAATCTGTAATATATGGGCCTGCGATGTAAACAAGGGATATATATATGTCACAAAATAATGTTGCTGGGTGATCACTACTCATGATGGACTTTCGTGACTTACCCCGGAACATGGTTTTACAATTTCTTTCCACTACTTCACAAACACATATAATAACATGTTTTTCCAAGTTCAATTCTTTTATTATCTGTTGTTCATTTTTCCTCTTCAGAATGAGGAAACCGAAATAATATATCAATATTTCTTTCAGTCGTGATTACCGAAATGTTCGTTTTACTTAAGCTTCAGACTTAACTTTTCCCAGTCGTTGACAATGAAGAATCGGGTGGAGAGGGAATCGGAGAAGAAGTCTATAGAAGGTAGAACTTGACATTGATGTTGATGTTGGATGGAACTTGTGACTGTTTCGACCCTCCAGAGATATCCATAGTCACCGTTGACACACAGTTCTAATTGTAGATCCAATCATAACTCTCATGGACACTAACGTCACAGAGCCCATGTAGATCGAAGACAGAAAAATAAACACCCTGCGGTGCAAGAATTCGGCATAGACAAACCAAAAGACTCGTTAACACGTCACCGTGCCACGATGAAGAACTTGACTAATTCCTTGATCGCTGAGTTGGTAACCACCATCACCTCGCTTCAAGTGATTCCACGCACAGAAAGTAGACTTAGTTCCATTCCAGCTGCGCTCGCTCGAAGCCGTCCAGAGGCAAACTATATATATATCCCTTGTTTACATTGCAGGCCCAGCCTGTGGTGCTAGATAATGAGGGTAAAACTTTGACAGGGCTATTTCCCGTCCAAAATCCGCTCATTGGCAGTCTTGAGGGATTGATAAGAATGAGGAGGATGGTTAGAAGCATGATGAGAATAGTGGTGATGATGGTGGACGTAATGATGATGACGACGATGATGATGTCGCTATAAAGCTGCTTCTCTTCCTAGAAGAAGAGTAACAAGAATCCAAGAAGGGGATTTCAAACAAAACTTTTAAATAAAGATTAAACGGCAGAAAACGATGATGCTGAAAATGATGATGACTATTATTATTATTTTGATGATGATGATGATGATGATGATGATGATGATGATGACTATAATTATTTTGATGATGACTAAATGATAGACAATGTTAATAATAACAATAATATTAATTATAATAATATTAATAATAATTTATTTTATAACGCGCAATACCAGACATGGAGTCTGCTCAAAGCACAACATTCATTAATTATCATGCAATGTACAATGACGTACATTTCAATATACCTATAATTAATTCATTTAAATGAATTATTATACACATGTAAACATATATACACACTCACAGAAATAGTAAATGGAACAAGTATATCACAAACATGTCATATAAAGAAATAAATTGTACAATAATTCTAATAAAAGTATTTAGAAGCACACAACTACAACTACCCACACACATATAGACCACATACAATTAAACACTTTCTAGTACACACATACACACACACACACGCATACTCGCACACACAAATGCACTTACATTAGCACAATGATATCACTCCACAACCCATCCACTGTTCGCATAGACCACCAGCACACAGGTTAACCAGACAACCAGTTCTGTCAGAGATCAAATAGCAAGATTAGGACACGGTTGGTTGGTGGTGGTTTTATTTACGTCTTTTCCACCAAAGATGATAAGATTAGGATTGATTAGGACATATACTTTAAAAAGAGATAGGTTTTAAAGATAATAAGCGACTGAATGCGAGATCGGTTTTGAAGATAATAAGCGACTGAATGCGACGAAGTTAAGAGGGAAGAGAGTTCCACAGCTATGGGGCAAACACTTCAAAAGACCTTTTCCAGAAGGAGTTCAGAGAATATCTTGGGATGGTGAGAAAAGATGAACTTTGAGAGCACAGAGATGATGACAAAGATGGTGGTAAGGCCTGGTGCTGAAGATGATGATGATGATGATGCTGTTGCAATGATGGTGATGATGAAGGCAACATTTTGAAGTTGCAGTTTGGTGGTGGTGGTGATGATGATGAGGATGGTGATGATGATGATGTTGATGATGACGGTGGTGTTTTGCAGCTATGACTACCTATGTGTGATCTATGGCTGGGATCAGAAGTGCATGGCCAGCAGACAGTGGATTACACAGATGGGTGTTCATCGGCTAAGCAAGAAAGAGCACCAGCCTTTCTACAACGTTCTGGTGGATGATAACTCGGAACGTTACGCCGCTCAAGGTGAAGACGTCCAGAGAAAATGTATATTGCTTCAGGCTATCTGTATAAATTGCACAAGATTATTTCAAGCAGACCTGTTTACCTTGCACATTGAGAGTAATAAATTATACATTTGAATGTTTTCTGTAGCACCTCATCTTCAAAGATGAGGTGCTACAGAAGACTTCTGGGCATTTCCTATACCCAGCACATCACCAACGACGAAGTCCGACAGACCATCACACAAGCCATTGGACAACACGATGACCTGCTCACAGTAGTGAAGAAACGGAAACTCTTTTGGTATGGCCATGTCACCAGATCATCAGGCCTTGCAAAGACCATTCTGCTAGGCACAGTGCATGCAAGGCGGTAGAAGAAGAGGGAGACCGAAAAAGAGGTGGGAGGACAACATTCGAGAATGGACTGGTTTGACACTGAGCGAAGCCATCATGTCCGCTGAGGACAGAGAAAGATGGAGTATGCTGGGTAAACGATCATCTGTGGTGCCCCTACGACCTCCGAGTTACGGGACAGGTTACGATAGGATAGGAATGTTTTATTACGCTATTACACCTTTCCTTTGGATTCCGCTTTCTCTGTCTCTCAGATTACACATTTTAAAAAACTGAACCTCCATACCCGTAGAGCACCTATTATATGAAGAGCTGCATATTACAACATGATGACCTGCTCACAGTGGTGAAGAAACGGAAACTCCGATGGTATGGCCACATCAGGCCTTCAAATACCATCCTGCAAGGCACAGTGCAAGGAGGTAGAAGAAGAGGGAGACCGAAAAAGAGGTGGGCGGACAAAATTCGAGAATGGACTGGCTTGACACTAAGCGAAGCTATGAGAGTTGCTGAGGACAGAGAAATTTGGAGTACACTGGTTAAAGGATCATCTGTGGTGACCCAACGTCTTCCAAGTTACGGGATATGATAGGATAGGAATATTACCATGCACTGCAGAAGGGAAAAGAGAAGGGGGAACAAGAGAATGACAGTTAGAAAGAGAAATGGTAGTAATGAGTGTGTTCAGCTATCTCTGCAGTTACAAAATATAGTGGCATTTGCAATAGTAAGCATCACGACTGGTCGTTTTGGGCCCACTTGTTTAATATGTGGTTTGATTTGGTTATGATTACGCATGCCCATCTTGAGATGACACTTTTCTTCTGACAGGATTACACACAGGTTTGTTGGAGGGTAAACAGGTCTGTTAACTTCGTTCATAAAACCACATTTTTGTGAACAGACAAAAGTGATATGAAAATATTGAACCACTTCGTTCAAGATCTGCATAAGCTATGAATCGTTCGCGTGTAGCGCTTTTCCAGCTGAAGAGCCGCTCATGCTGCTGGTCAAGAACCAAATCTAACTCATGCCACCCAAGGTGCCAACTTGCTGCTTGATGCTCATTATCTAAGCGCACCGAACAACTGAGCAATCATGAAACATCCAAGGGGGAAAAATAAGATGTAATGCTTTGCAGGGTATGTTTATGTATTTAGATCTCGCTTGTTTAGGAATTGGACCTTTATTAAAGTCCGTTTGATGGAATGCATGTGTGAACAGACCACACCTTGGCTTATACTCTCCTAGTTGATAGTCACATGGCCTGTATATAGAAATTTTTTTTTCTAAGTGTAAGTATCTGATTCTTGTATGTTTTTTGTTTTTCTTTTCTTCTTTCTCTCAGAAAACCTGGTGTTTGCAATCGATGTTACGGAGGTCAATCACAGGGATGTGGGCAAACATTTTGAAGAATTTGTTGGGACGCACTACATCCCGAACGCGGCCAAACGTGCCCACTACCCAGATGATGATGACAGTCGGACTGCCTTTCTGGTGTCACATAAAGAAGAGTACACCTTAAAGTCTTAACCCTGAACACTGAGAGTGTAAATAGTTAACTTTGATGGACATTGTATTTCGCATCACCCTTTACTCAATACTATTATCATCAATAGAAACATTGCTTTTATTGTACTAACATTATTATGAATGGAGACGTTGTTTGTCTGTGCATGATATGAGTGGTTCTGTCAGTCAAATAAAATTTTCTGTAAATATGTTAAGCCGATATGTGTAATGTCTTTGTAGTGAGTGAGCTAGAAGAGGGTTGTGTGGGGTGTGTGTGTAGATGTTAAAAGTATAATTGAAAGTATAATATGTAATGGTTAGAACAAATGTTGTTGTAGTTCGTTTTTTTTTTTTTATTTTTTTTTTTTTTTTTTTTTTTTTTTTTTTTTTTTTTTTATTTTTTTTATTTTTTTTTTTTTTTTTTTTTTTTTTTTTTTATTTTTTTTTTTTTTTTTTTTTTTTATTTATTTTTTTTTTTTAAATATATTTTTTTTTTTTTTTTTTTATTTTTTTTTTTTTTTTTTTTTTTTTTTTATTTTTTTGTTTTTTTTTTTTTTTTTTTTTTTTTTTTTTTTTTTTTTTTTTTTTTTTTTTTTTTTTTTGATTTTTGTTTTATTTTTTTTTTGATTTTTTGGCTGTTTTTTTTTTTTGATTTTTTTGATTTTTTTTTTTTATTTTTTTTTTTTTTTGTTTTTTTGGATTTTTTTTTGTTCATAGCACCAGCCTTTCTAACGTTCTGTTTTGTATGTATATTTTTTATCTGTATAAATTGCACGTTTTCGTTTTTTTTTTGATTTTTTTTTCTGTAGAAGACTTGTGGTTGTTTGTCCTATCCTGTCACATATCCTATCCTGTCCTATCCTGTCCTATCCTATCCTATCCTATCCTATCTATCCTATCCTATCCCATAACTCTGAGGTCTTTGGGGCACCACAGATAATCGTTTAACCAGCGCACTCCATCTTTCTCTGTCCTCAGCAACCCTGATGGCTTCGCTCAATGTCAAGCCAGTCCATTCTCGAATGTTGTCCTCCCACCTCTTTTTTCTTTCTCCCCCTTCTTCTGCTTCCTTTCACCATGCCTTGCAGGATGGTATTTGCAAGGCCTGATGCTCTGGTGACGTGGCCATACCATCAGAGTTTCAGTTTCTTCACCACTGTGAGCAGGTCATCATGTTGTCCAATGGCTTGTGTGATGGTCTGTCAGACTTCGTCGTTGGTGATGTGCTGGGTATAAGAAATGCCCAGAAGTCTTCTGTAGCACCTCATCTCCATGCTTTGTATTCTTCATTGTAGATCTGCTGTGAGGGTCCATGTTTCACAAGCATATGGGAAGATGGAGATGACAAGGGAGCGCAGAGGCCTTACCTTGGATTGTAGACTGATGGTCTTGTCTGATACAATGGCTCCTAAATATTTGAAGCTATGCACTGTGTTGAGGGGTTGGTCTTGGACTTTGATGTCCGTGTTGATGCCAATGGTGTTATTGGTCATCATTCTGGTCTTCTCTGCACTTGTGTATTATTTATAATTTATTTTTATTTGTATTTAAAACATGTTTGTATTTGCCGAGATGAAACATGCTGTATAAATTCTCCACTGTGGGTAATAAAGATTGGTTGACTTCACTTTGACTTGACTTGACTTGACTTTAGTGATTGGCTGTGATGGCGCAGCGCCGAAGATGTTTCGCATTACGTCAAAATACAGTTGGGTCAGTTTTCCCTGATTTGACAATAATGTACGTACGATCTCAAAGGACTGCCATGTTTGTTCAACGACTGCTGGCTGCCACTGCACACTGCAAGCTGAGACCCACCGAGAGTTGAACTCACCTCTCCACCAATTTAGTTGAACATAAACCTCAGCAAGTCTCGGCTGTGCAGTGTGTCCCTGCTGTTGACTTTTAACAGTGCCGCACTGAGCCATGTGTTACTTGTTCTCCCTATTAAAAATGGCATACTGTGTTGTTTTAATGTTGGGTTGGCATGACTGGCAGATATTAGTGTAGCATAGCATAAGCGTATTTTGTAAGCCTTTGGCCCTCAAGTACTTTTTTGGACTAAATTAATGGCTTATGACGTAGTGACCCTTCGTTGTTGTTTTTTTATGAATGGGTGTATACTACAAGTACTTATAATTATAATTAAGTCACCAAGTCTGTGGAGTAGATGTAATTTTTATTTTCAGGGAATGTCATGACTGTAAGATTTAGATGATGTCAGGTATTGTAACTTTTGTATGAACCACAAGCACATGAAATATGTTAAAACATTTATCTACATTACTTACTAATTTATGTTATCTTTCATTTTAAAACATGTTTATTTATTCTGTTTAACTGTAATTTGGTGTATATTATTGTTGTTATTATTATTATTATTATTATTATTATTATTATTATTATTATTTATGCATCTTATTGAGACTTACCTCTAGCTAGGTGCTTAAATGAATGCAGAATATCCTTCCTATGTTATCCTATCACGTAACAGAGGGGCCGGGTAGCTCAGTTGGTAGAGCGTCTTACTAGTAACCGAAAGGTACCTGGTTCGAATCCCGGATTGGCCAATGTGTGACCATATTATTTTCCCCTTACCATCAACTGGTTTGCTGGTGTCAGAATAATGTGACCAGTAGTCGCCTATACGCTTCGGTGTCGTGTGACTATAATCTACAGTTACATCACGTAACTCGAAGGTCGTAGGGGCACCACAGATGATCGTGTAACTAGCATACTCCATCTTTCTCTGTCCTCAGCAACCCTCATGGCTTCGTTTATTGTCAAGCCAGTTCATTCTTGAATGTTGTCCTCCCATCTCATTTTCTTTTTCCCTCTTCTTCTGCTTCCTTTCACCATGCCTTGCAGGATGGTATTTGCAAAGCCTGATGCTCTGGTGACGTGGCCATACCATCGGAGTTTCTGTTTCTTCATCACTGTGAGCAGGTCATCGTGTTGTCCAATGGCTGGTGTGATGGTCTGTCGGACTTCATTGTTGGTGTTGTGGTGGGTATAGGAAATGCCCAGAAGTCTTCTGTAGCACCTCATCCCCATGCTTTGTATTCTTTGTTGGAAATCTGCTGTAAGGGTCCATGTTTCACAAGTATAGGAAGATGATGGAGATGACTAGGGAGCACGGCAGTTTTACCTTAGAATGTAGACTTATGGTCCTGTCATTCCAAACCTTGTCAGGGCAGCGCAGTTGTTTGTGCTATCTTGCAGAATAACTTTAACTATAAAATAAAGTGAGGAAAACTCATTGACTATTAACATTAACCTTATATATAAAAACTAATGACTCTACACACACTCACACACACACATACACTCATACTCACTCACTTCCTCACTCACTCACTTACGCGCAAACACACACATGCGAACTATGACTTTGCCTATCTGTTTCATTCATTTCAAACTGTGGAAGGAAAATAATGAGTTTTAAGAGTTTTATTGTCACACTCAAGCCAGACCTCTTGATCTGTTTCACATATGGAGGCTACTGCAATACATGAGTCGTGGCTTCTGCAATACATGAGTGGTGTCTACTGCAATACACGATGAGTGGTGGCTTTTGCCCTACATGAGGGGTGGCTACTGCAATACAGGAGTCATGGCTGCTGCAATACATGAGTGCACAGGCGACGGAAGCTGCTCAGGATTGGGGGGGGGGGGGGGGGGGCACACACCCATTATATTCACTGACATCAGGGCCAGACATGGGAAAAGTCGAGGGTGGGGGTGGGGGTTACAGATTCAGAGGGGTCCGGGAAATTTTTTTTTCAAGGATGCAAAATGGTGCAATCTGGTGCAATCTGAACCTTGAAAAAGCCATCTGTGATGGTCTGGGACTTTGAGCTTTTTGAACAATTGAACTGACAAACTCTGGGGTACAAAAATTATCCTCTGCCCCTCCCTTAAAAAAAAACACACACACATTTATTTATCAGCAGAGATGTTTTGTATACTATTATTATTCACTACTTTTTGTTGATCGTTAATGGTATAAAGCTTTACCTTGTAGTTTATGAACATCACCGCCCTGCTTTCACTTAATTCAGTCTTGCTGCACTAGGTTCCTCAGCATTAGTACCATTTGTGAATTGTATCTTCTGGCAAAACGGTTCACTGCCTCTTTGAAGTCAATATCAACATCCCTGTGCACTTTCAGTAAAGCAAGTCCATTTAGTCTCTGTTGCCCCATTGTAGAGCGCAGGTAGTTTTTCAGGTTGCGCAACTGACTGTTTGAACGCTCACACTCGGCAGTAGTGACAGGTAGGGTGCAAAGGTTCTAAAGCTTGATGAACAGGTTGGGATAAAAAAAATCCCTGTCACAATGTTTCAGTGCTTCTGATGCCGTGGATGGGATGATAGCTGTCGCATTCTCAGCAGCACTTCGCCATTTGCAAACCCACTGTTGGTACTCTGCATTAAGGGTAGCGTTGTCTGGTAGGTCAGACTCACACAACATTGCCAGCATCACCCCTTCTGGAACCTGCATGAAACCATCCTGGTTGTCTATTAAAGCGCTTGGCACCAGACATAGACCATCAAATGCTAGACCAGCATTTTTGAACCTCGAGTCCAATTCAGTTGACAGGTGTTCCAAGAAAGGAATGGCAATGCTAATCTTGAAATATTCTTCTGGAGTGGCCGCAGGTTGGTTGTCACGGAGAGTCTGTCGGGATGCTTGACGAGGAACAATAACACCAGTTGTCAAAGCATTTGCCATTTCGCTGACTTCTTCACTTGTAGTAGAGAAAATTGCTGATATTGAAAACGGTAGACTGTAAAAACTGACAGCAAATGAAAGTTTTCAAAACGCGACTGTGACGTGCACGATGTCGAAAACTGTCGGTCACTTTGATCTACACTAAGGCTAACGATTATGACGCGTCGACAGGAAATGATGACGAAGTGACGAACTTCTCTCACTGATCAGAGGGTGATGATGATGATTATGATGATAAACACTTGTATTGCTTGATTCCATTTGAAGTAAAAAAATCCTTTAATGCCCTGGCAAAGAGAAAACAAAAAAAAACAAAAAAACTCTACTCATTATTGAAGGGGGCAATATATAAGGCTGCCCCCTCCAACATTTTTCTAGGGGGGGGGGGAGGCATGGCCCCCTGCCCCCCCTGCTTCCGCCGCCTGTGGATTGGTGGCTACTGCAATACATGAGTGATGGCTACTATACAATACATGAGTGGTGGCTACTGCAATACACCAGTAGTGGCTACTGCAATACACCAGTAGTGGCTACTGCAATACATGAGTGGTGGCTACTGCAATACACCAGTAGTGGCTACTGCAATACATCAGTGGAGGCTACTGCAATACATCAGTGGTGGCCTTATAGTTGTTGATAAGGATCAAGCTGGTTCCTATGCTGAAGGTCGTGGGTTGCAATCCCGCAGAGGATGAACTTATGTGATTTAGGTATGAGGCTTTCAGGTCATCAAGGGTTTCCTCTGGGTACTTCAGTTTCCACTCCTTGGGGTCATGAGCAATCTTGCCACTGTAGATTGTTCTAACCTATAAATGGAAAAGTGAAAGCCCCAGTTGAAAATCTGTCTTGACTTTGTAGGCATGACCGATTCACTGGGGCAACAATACCCATTGGAGTGCCGGGGGTTTCAGTATAAATAGTATCCCCACTTTCTGGAAATTTAGTGCTTTAAATTCCCACTGTCGCTGTCTTCCTCATTTGCTCTTTCCCATTCCTGATCTGTCCTATCACTCTGCTATACTATCTTCTTCTTCGCTAGATCAATGACCTACCTTTTTTCTTGAAAACTCTTCCTGGACAAGACTCCTTGTTTGTGTATGAGGTCTATTGGATCAGCTTGGGAGTATTGGACGCTTTCTGCCGGGTGGTCACTAGGGCTTCCTATGATGTTATTATTTGGCAATATAGGCATTTTATATGTATGTGTTTTGTTGATGATTTATAATGATGTTTGTATTCTATTTTGTTTTTGTAACCGGGGTTTCGAGTAGTTGGGGTAAAGCCTCAGCCGTCCCCTGCATGGGATGTCTTTATTGTAAAGTGACTGGCCGGTGGAGGGCATTCAATTTTCCCACTAGGGTTGTTTCAGCAGATCTTTTATGCAGATCGGGGATTGTCCGGTCATGATTTGGCTCGGAAGAGTCTGCTGGACCTAAAGCAACAATCAATCAATCAATCAAACTTTAGTTTCCTCTCTCCCTTCAATAATGGTAGTATTGGATGCAGTTTGTCTAAAATGTCACAAAATAAAATGTGGTTTCCTTGCCTTTACAACGCACGTTTTATTGATGAATGCGTATTTGTTGAGCAGGAGTGTCTGTAACATGTAAGTGTGTATGTTGGTTACAGAGCGCCACGCTTTGAGCCTATTATTATTATTATTATTATTATTATTATTATTATTATTATTATTATTATTATTATTATTATTATTATTATTATTAATTTTAGGCTTCATGTTATTTTTCTTTTTTGTTTTTTTGTCTAATTGATTTATTATTATTATTATTATTATTATTATTATTATTATTATTATTATTATTATTATTATCATCATTATGATTATTATGATAATGATGATGATGATGATTATTATTATTATTATTTTATTATTAATTTTGTATAATGCTTTTTCTTCTTCTTGTTCTTGTTATTATCATGTGTATAATTTAAATATTTATTCAAAATTATTTTTGGTTGATTTCTGAATTTTTACTATGAAGGAATAAAGGAAAGTTTATTACAGGAAAAAAACATTGCAAGTGTTCGACTAATTAGTTTGCTTAGTATAGTACTCGTATGTATAAACCTCTGTCTGAATGTATGTTGCTGTTAAAGTTTCATTTCTGTCTAAATGTTTGACTGATTCTTCTTTCAATTCATGGTGTCCCTGCAGTGTTCCTCTCTGAATGAATGTGCCTAGCATGATTTATTTATGTAGGAAGATATATCGCTGCATGCCTCATGCATTCCTAAATCTTTGTGTATGTGTGTTGTTGTTGATAAAGAAGTTGTTGCTTCCGCTGTTATTGTAGTTCTTTAGTTTAATAGTTTTTCTGGCTCATGTATAATAATAATAATAATAATAATAGTAATTAACATTTATATAGCGCCCTTTCTAATGAAAGCTCAGAGCGCTTTACATTCACATAAGACACTTTTTCTATGAACTAAAATGACTAAACAATAACAATATAAAAACATGGTAAACAAAATATACAGAATGTAATTACATAATATAAACACGCACGCACACACACACACACACACCCCCACACACACACCAAGTTCAACACGAATTTAAATTGTGATGTAATCAAAGGAACGTTTATTATAGCTCTCTGGTTTGAACAGATGGGTCTTGAGGCCAGAACGAAAGGCAGCAGATGTTTATGAAGAATGGAGAGACATGGGAAGGGAGTTCCAGACGGTGGGAGCAAAAAATGAAAATGAGCGTTTGCCAAAGGACTTGTTCACTTTTGGAATGCAGAGATTTTGGGCAGAAGAAGATCGAAGGGTTCTAGAGGATATGTATGGGTTAACCATGGTTTTGAGATAAGAAGGGCTGGATGAAGAGAGAGCATTGAAGCATAGGCAAGCAATTTTGTACTCAATTCTTTGTTCAACGGGAAGCCAGTGTATATCGCATAACTGATGGGTTTATACCTGGTACATTCATCAATTTTAAAAAAATAGTTTTAAAGAGACATGCAAATAATAATAATAATAATAATAATATAAATAATAGTATTAGAAAGACAAATAGAAGGTTTGAAGGAGGTAAAACAAACCAGATGAAAAATGTCTATATACATGTATTTCGCTAAAAAGCTTCGTAAGGAGTTACAAACCATTATTATTATTATTATTATTATTATTATTATTATTATTATTATTATTAATTAATTAACTAATCTTAACGCTTTTTCAATATAAACAAAAAAATCAAGTAGCATTAATTTAGGTATTTAGATTAAGTACAACTTTCCTTACTTCCTTCAAGGAGAGTTGTTGTACTTCCGGCATTGTTGTTAGTAAGTGTCTGAAAGATTGTGTTGTCTTCGGTCAAAACATCAAGTTTTACATCAAATCTAGAAATATTCTCACATTTCATCGAAGAAGTGATCAAGGAATCAGATTTTAAAATATAAAAAAGCGTTAGGAAGCAAATCGCTCGCCGTATATTGATATAGGAGCTGAAAGTGAAACGAACGAAGTGATCAAACTGGTCTGTGTGAAACAACATCAACATGGGAAAGAAGCAACATCAGAAAGATAAGCTGTAAGTAGTAGCGTCGTGCAGACGAAACCACAGGCTCTAAAGTCTCTTCTTTCGTATGTATAATCTTTTTATATATTCTAGGTGACAAAAACGAATATCTTTATGTAGAGATAAAATTATTAAAAAGGTGACAGACGAAGGGAAAGCCTTTTTTTTGGTCACCTTTGTATGCATTATACAGTAGCAATAGCATGGAGTAAGGTTTCCGCTATTGTCGTAAGGGTGTATGACGATTCGCCTAACGACGATTCCCCTCACCTCGTTTTCAGTCAATTCGCAACATCTCTACATGTGTTTTTGAATGCACCACTTAATCGTTGTGTTGTATTGCGTTAGCGGGTAGCCATAACCCAACCCCTAACCCTAACCCTAACCCTAGGCGGCTTGACTTATTGTTGACAGTTAGGCGTATCGTCATGCACCCTGTCGTAAAGTTGATGCCAAGTCTTCTGGTTTCCAGCCGTGAGGTTTTGATGTCTACCGTGACTGCCTGAGGTCTTCTTCTATCACAAATTATCTCTTTCAAAATGGGTTTCTCAGTGTTACCAATTACACACAATTATGCGTCAGCAATGCACAAAATATGAAAAATTATGCAGAAAGTGCATACATGTGCATCCTGCACACATTTTTCCCAAATTGCTGAAGTTAAATTAATGTCACAAATGAGTGGCCAACTAATTCACGCCGAATCTCTTAATACTAACTTAATACTAAATTACTAACAGTGTCTAATGTATTATACTTATTGATTTAGTGTACAAATTGCTACTTTGTACACTGTCCGATTTTCTGATATTACTTCCAAAATCCAGACATGAATAATTTTTAAAGTTTAACTTATAGATGATTTCTTTACCTTTTTAAATAACAATATTTATTTATTGTGACTTTTTCTCTTATTCAGGTACTTGACCACAAAAGAGTGGAAATATGAGTGGGGAGGCTACAAGGGGACACAAAACACTGGAGAAAATTCCAGATTCCGTCGTCTCCCATTCAGCTGTTGCAGGTGAGAAGTTTATGCTTGAACCCTTGATACTAGATCTCTGACAATGACTCATAGACAACCTATTTTATTATCACAGAGACAAGGAAAATGTGTTTTTTTCATTGGGATTGGCTTATTACTTATTAGCTGGACATCAAATTTTAAGAGACAAGTGACTAATGGGTTGACAAGTGAATGGGTTGCTGAATGCTTACCTGTACATACGTTTTGTGATGAACCCATTGCTTTGCTAAAGCCCTGAACACAGTCCTAGCAGGAAAAAAAAGTAGGGATTTTTTTAATAATTTGTAACTTATACTGTCCCCATGTACCCAGAATAGAGAAGAAGAAATTCTCCCAATTTTCGAGAAAGTTGATGCAGCAGTGCAATAGCTGAACAAGGGGAAGTCAGTGGGAGTGGACAAAATATCCGCAGAATTGCTTCAACTGAGGAGAAGCGATGATTGACGCTTTCGCCTTAAAGTTTATCTGTAACAAGATCTGGCAGAGCAGGGAATGGCCTACACCATGGACCCAGTTGCTTGTCATCACTCTTCCATAAAATGGTAACCTTCAGGGGTGTGAAAACTACCGCACCATCAGCCTAATCAGTCATCCTAACAAAGTGCTCCTGAAAATAATACTCCAAGCTGAACAAATCATAGCTGAAGAAAAAGCAAGATTCAGGGCAAGGTGAAGTTACCACTAAGCAGATTTTCAACCTCAGAATAATTTTCGAAAAATACCTAAAGCACCAACATCTATTTCATGTATTTGTAGACTTCAGGAAAGCGTTTGATTGAGTCTGGCATGCAGCTCTATGAGCAACCACGAGAGTGTGCAATATTAGCCCTAAAATTATTGAAGTCATCAACAGCATGTATTACAAGGCTACCAGTGCATTCCTCCACAACAGCACCATTGGGAACTGGTTCAGAACAAGTCGGCATGCATCAAGGATCCTACTCTCCCCAACACTCTTCAAAATCTTTCTGGAGCGCATCATGTCAGATGCCCTTGCAGAACATGAACGCACAGTCAGCATAGGGGATAGAGCAATCTTCGACCTCTGTTTTGCGGATGACATTGATGGATTGGCTGGAGAGGAACAAGTACTTGAACAGCTGGTACAGAGCCTTGACACTACTTCCAGAGCCTTTGAAATCGAAATAAACCAAAATGATGACCAACAACACCAATGGCATCAACACGGACATTAAAGTCCAAGGCCAATCCCTCAACACAGTGCACAGCTTCATATATTTAGGAGCAAATATCAGACAGTGGGTCCCGACAAGAAGTTCTCTCCAGGATAGCACTTGTAATCAACTGCTGCCATGGCAAGGTTGAAGCCCATTTGGAAAGACAGGACCATCAGTCTCCAAGGTAAGGTTGCTGTACTCCCTTGTCATCTCCATCTTCCTGTATTCTTGTGAAACATGGACCCACACAGCAGACCTACAATGAAGAATATAAAGCTTGGAGATGAGGTACTACAGAAGACTTATGGCATTTCCTGTACCCAGCACATCACCAACGACGAAGCACAGACCATCACACAAGCCATTGGACAACACGATGTCATGCTCACAGTGGTAAAGAAACAAACTTTTTTTGTTTAGCCATATCACCAGAGCATCAGGCCTTGCAAAGACTGTCCTGCAAAGTGCGGTGCAAGGAGGCAGAAGAAGAGGCCGACCGAAAAAAGAGGTGGGGGGAGAACATTTGGGAATGGACTGGCTTGACACTGAGGGTTGCTGAGGACAGAGAAAGATTGAGTACGCTGGTTAAATGATCATATGTGGTGCCCCAATGACTTTCGAGTTATGGGATAGGATGGGAACTTACACTATGGTGCGGGTATAAAATTAGTGATGGTTTGAGAGGTGACGTTGTTTATACTGTATTGTTGTTTTTGCTAGGGATTGTATTTTTTATGTTACAGTTTGTCTCTGCAGCCGTTTGAAAACCCACTGTGTACCCCAGAAGGAGTCATCTTTGACCTGATGTAAGTGTAAACATTGCATGGTTACTGTATTGACAGACAGACAAACTTACCATTAGTTTATCAGGTATTATTATTCATCTGTTTACTTCAAATGGCCATAATAATTGCAAGACTCAACACCTTGTTCTAGCTTTCAAGATTTATTTTTCTCTTCATCGCAACATAATGACAAGCAGGAAATATGTACACACGCAGCTACAAAGGTTTTCAACGTAGCATTTAGCCATTCACCCATGTTGAGTTAGTGTGTCGGCGAGAAATTGTGAATTAGAGTTACAATTATTTTGTTTAATAAGTCTTAAAAGTTAAGAGTATCATCTTGTTCTGTTTTACTGTGCAGGAATGTTGTACCATTTTTGAAGAAATATGGCATCAACCCTGCTACAGGAGAGGTGAGATGTTATAAAAAATACTCCCCCCCCCCCAATCCACCTCACACCCCCTCTCACTTGTCCGCTCCCCCACCTCGTCCCCCCCCCCCCCCCAAAAAAAAAAAGGAAATTGCAAAAGAAGAATCTACAAAACAAATCAAAAACATTTTATCAATGCTCACCTACCGTCGCTTTTATAAGGAAAACAACAACAAAATTTGAAAAAACATTTTTGGGTGGAAGTTTACAGTCCTCCTTACCTCTTTTCAGCTACAAAGTACAAACTCTCCAGTACATAGTATTGAATATGGTAATAAATAAGGTTGTTTTTATACCTCTTCAGAAAATGAGTGCCAAGGATCTGATTCGTCTGCAGTTCCACAAGAACACAGATGGTGAGTTTTGTTTTGTTTTCTTATTCAGTACATACTAAGATGGTGCAGATGGTATGCATTCATTAATTAATTAACATTTAATAAGTACATATGATAAAGACTTAATGGTGTTGATAATAATGATAATATGTGTGATGTGAAATATATTTCACACTATTTTATTGGACACGAACATTGGAAAATTTCTTCATCTTCTTCTTGCCATTGTCCAACTACCCCCATTGGAGTGCTGGGTTTTCTGTATAAGTAGTATCCAGACTTTTTAGAAATTTAGTGCTTTAAATTACCACCGTTTCTATCATTCTCATTTATTCTTTCTCGTTCTTAATCTGTTCTATCAATCTACTATCTTCTATCTTCTTCGCTAGACCAGTCATGTACCTTTTTTTCTTTAAAACTCTCCCTACACTCCTGGTCTGTGTATGGGGTATGTTGGGTCAGCTTGGGGATATTGGACATTTTCTGTCACTAGAGGTTTCTATGGTATTGTTGTTTAGCAGTTTAGGCATTTTATATGTATGTGTTTTGTTAATATTTTAGAATGATGTTTATATTCTATTTTATTTTTGTTAACGGGGGTTTGATAAATTAGAGTACTGTCTCAGCGTCCCATGCATGAGATGCATTTTTTGTAAAGTGACCGGCTGGTTTTGTAAAGTGACCGGCTGGTGGAATGCCTTAAATGTTACCATTAGGGTTGTTTTAGCAGATCTTTTCTATGGATCAAGAGTGAGTCTTCTTTCAACCAAGTTGTGGTCCTGATTCGTCTCTCTTCAGTCCACTGGACCCTATAAAAAATGTCTTAACTAACTAACATTGTCCAACTGAATGCAATAGTGGCACAATGCTCAAGAAGTTTAAATGTGAAATTCTTTTGCTATGATGATAAATAAACTTTTTTTAAATTTTCAGATACCGTTTTTTTCTTTATTTTTTTCTTTCTTTCTCATGTTTGTGAGGTTTATGAATATGAATGTATGTTTCAGGAAAGTACCACTGCCCTGTGACGTTCAAGGTGTTTAACGAAAACACACACATCGTAGCAATCAAGACCACTGGCCACGTTTACTGCTATGATGTAAGTTCTTTTTCTTTTCATTTCTCTTGTACGAATGCACATCAATGTATTGTCCACAGTTCACAATGGTAAGGAGCGGTTCTTCAGGCCCTAAAAACAAAGTGAAGTGATCTAACACTTAATTTAATGAGAAGCGAGCTAGATCTTGAAGTGTCCAGTGATCCGGGTTCATTCATTCCAGGTGACTTATGGCATTTTGCAGTGGCACTTCATTTTATGTGGTCCTGATTTGGCTGTTTGCAGTCCGCTGGATCCTATAAACAATGACTAACCAACTAGCTAACTTCATTCCATATGCCTGCATATTCTTTTCTTTTTTTCCCCAACTCTGCTGTCAGGTTTTTCTGTAAACCTGGGCTATACAAGACTGTATCTTCCTCCTCCTCAACATCATCATCATCAAGGTCTTGTCCCCCGCAACCATACAGCCTGAAAGACATCAAGCATTTCATTTTGGTGTAGGACATACTTCTTTGCTCTTCCAGAAGCTTGTTCAGGCCTGCCTTTTTTTTACCTGGTCTTGACCTGCTGTGGATGATCTGCCATATTTAGGTGCAATGACGTCGATATAAAATTATTTAAAATTGTCAAACAGGCCTCAGGAAGACTACATTTATCATTTGTGTTCAATTGGTATTTTTGTTAACAGGCTGTAGAGAGGCTGAACCTAAAGACCGGCAGTCTGAAGGACCTCATCACTGACGAGCCGTTCACACGCAAAGATGTCATTACCATTCAGGTCTTTTTTGCTTAAATATTTACAAATGTTTCTTTTACAAAATTATTTACATGACTAACCATGAGGGTAAATTTAGATTCCATTCTCAGCAAAAAAATCTCTTCATTGCAACGGCGTACTTCTATTTAAGAAATGTCAGGCTTTTATTATTGCATCAAGGCTAACTTGAGCCATTGATAAAGTAAACATTGTCCGATAATACTTATATACATAGCATCTGTTGCTTGATCAATGGTCGATTCAGTCTCAATGCTTGAATCTTGTGTAACTCGAATTTATTATCCACACAGCCCGTTCACTCGGCAACAAGGCAGGAGTCGTTGTATAACGTTTTCCATCTTTATTACGCAAATGCCAACAACTGCATACAAGATCGCTTTCTGGCAATCACTTCCCACAACCAGACAATGCATTACTTATATAGGCTCTCAACAACATAGAAAAATTCAGAACATTCCAGAATGACACTCAATACCCAATCGAAATAAAACTCATCACCGCAATTACTCACTGTCTTCCATCATAAAATGTTCCACAATTTACTAGATTCGCCTAGGTGTCATGAGATAGATCTTGAACATTCGATCGATAATGAACAAGGTATTCCAGAAAGTTCTCGGCACTGAAACAACAATATTGATTGACGAAAACTGTCAACATTATACAAAGCTTTTTTAGCCACAGCCATAGAATCAAATCAAAGGTAAATACACGCTATTATTATTCTGCTTTGCATAACAACTTGTTAGTAATTATCATGCGCGTCTCGGTCATAACAGCGTCATATTTGTGCTGTGTCGAACCCTAAGTAAGCTATCTGAGATTAGATAGACCCTAGTAAACATGATTCTACATGTGCTGATTTGCTTCTACCAAAATGACACAATTTTTGTGGCAGGGTTAAGATTAACTTGGCTTGATTCTGTTTTGTCAATTTTGGAATAGCAAGGCATGGTAGTATTTATATTATTTTTCTGTAGCGGAGGAAAACGTTAGTTTGACGAATGATTTTTTAAAATGTATTTTTTCCCTGACTCAGGATCCGACTAACTTGGACAAGTTCAACATTCAGGCATTCTACTACGTCAGAAAGAATCTCAGACTAGTGGATGAAGGTAATGATCAGCAAAGTCTTTCAGGTCTCATCATTACCTTTGACAATTTCGTCTTCTAGTGAAGATTCTTCTTCTTCTCCTCCTCCTCCTCCTCCTCCTTCTTCTTCTTCTTCTTCTTCCTACCAAGTCATGGTTTTAAATACATGATCTAACACTTAAGTTCAGCTGCTCAAATACTTTGTGTTTTTGTATGGGTATTTTTTATATTGTTTCTAATGTTTCAAATAGCTTCAGCCGATAAGACAAGGCTTGTGGGAAAAAATGGACTCCAAAATGTTCTTGCCGACATATTTGATACTCTCTGAGCGTGCAATAGTATTACAGTACTCCTCTTTTAACGTCACTACCGTTTAAGGTAACAAGGCGGATAAGATCAATCAGGTTGTTGGTCCCGGCCAAACACCTTCTTTGTACCATTTAGAATTCTTAGCTTAGCGTCACCTCGCATAAGGGAAAACCTCGGATAACGTCAACCCCGTTTGGGTTCCCAAATGGAGGAGACTACTGCTTAAGAGAAATTGATGTCACAGATGACGTCATTTATGAGGTCACTTCTCTTTTTGAGATGGAATTCCATCCCAGAACACCTGTCACGTCCAGCCAGCATCCACGTTATGTGACACTCTGCAATACACACGGGAACCACTTTGACAGAGTGCGACCCATGGGCGGTGTAGACAGGTGTAACTGTGATCTGCCGTGTCCCCTGCTAGCGGGACGTATTGCCACAGTGGATCTTACCCTGAATTGACTTCATTCACTAGCGATAAAGCATGTGCCGTGGCGTAGACAAAGTGAACAATTAGTTAAACTTGTGTACGGTTTTCTGCAAATACACCCAGTAACTGTCTTGGTGCATACTTTTTATTTTTTATTATCATGTGCGTGTTTGTGTGTGTGTGTGAGAGTGTGTATGCATGCTTGCATCCGTTCGTTTGAGTGTGTGCTTATGCATCATACACACGCACAAAAAATACATATACCGTAATGCATACATTCATACGCGCGCACCAACGTGCACACACGTACACACACACACGCATACACCCACACACACACACACACACACACACTGTCACATGACACAAAAATTTAGCACCTCGTATAAGATCACGTTTTTTACTGGTAGATGATCTTATCAGAGGACTGTTTAGGGTGCCCCTCAGATAAGATGAAACAAAAATTTGGTCCTGTGGGGGATCACCTTAAGAGAGGAGTACTGTATGATGTTGAACGTTGAACACTTAGGACAGCTCAGTTTCTTCATGCTATGCTCAGCATGCTTCCTATATAAATAAATGTCTGTGGTTTTATGCCTGGTTCTTTCTGAGGATGCAATGTTGTTAGGATATTGATAGTGCAGTTTCTCTGCGCTGGTGCAGAGTGGGCAGCTTGCTTCATATAAAAAATATTTTATGTATTTTTACTGTATTATGTTGTGGGGTTTTCACAGAGGAAGAAAAGGCCAAGAAAGACCCTCGTTATAACCTGAACCTCAAGCTTCTCAACAGCGAAGCCAAGTCTGCTCTGGACGCCTTGGAGAAGGAATATATTCCATCTCCTTACTTGGTAAATAGATACTTTTTTTAAATTTAAAAAAAAATTATGTCATTTGTATATATATTTTTAATTTAAGTGCTATACTTTTTATTATATGTATACTTGTGTTTGCAGAAATGGTTGACGTGGGCGTGTTGGGTGGCTTGGATGTTTGAGCTAGTGCCTCAATTGGCCAGCTCCTTCCGCTGGAAAAGCCTTGAGATAGTTTTGCAGACCTGCCTACTCTCCCGCGTTTGGCGGGAGACTCACGCTTTTGACATGTCACGAAATACATATTATTCAATCTTTATTGTTTGCAAACACGTCCTGGTCATAGTCCCATTGTTATTATATAATGTCTCCCGCTTTTACTCTGATTGGGGTAGGCAGGTCTGGTTTTGGTATCGGCCAGCGCCTTGAGCAGCTCTTGAGCTCTAGAAGCGCTGTATTTAAGGTTTAAATAAATGGAAATCTATTGTACCTCACCCAGGTTTTGCACCCACATGCATAGCAATGTAAGTCTATGTATTCCCCACCACCCTACTCTCCCCCCCCCCCCCCCCCCCAAAAAAAAAAAATAGAAATTCAGGTCTTTTACTTACATGCATAGCAATGTTATTACCTCCCATACTCCCCCCTCACACTCCCCCACCCCCCCAAAAAAAAATTTAATACCCTCCCCAAAAAAAGGTTTTTGCAAATCTGTGTGAGATGAGTCGTTAATAGTCAAAAATTACATTTTAAAATTCCATCCATCTGTCTGTTCACTGTCCGCCGTCTGGACATGCAAAACTTTCAAGTGGATTAATGTCTCAGAACCTATGTCAACTGTTAGAACCAAACTTGGTATGATGGTGTATATCCATGAGATCCATAAAGGATCAGTTTATGAATGACTTCACTTCAAGGTCAAGATCACAGGGTCAAGAAATAAAAAATGGCAAATTTTCACAAAATTTCACTTTTTTTCCAAGTTTTTAATATTGACTTTAGGATTCTTTAATGCAAGGTCACTGGAGCTGTCCAAAGTCAGTTAGTATAGGTACTTTGAGGTGACCTTGACCTTAAACTATGAGAGATATAAAATTCAAACTTGTTGTATTTAGAGATGTTAGATTGATCTTTCACATATGTTCGAATGTTCCGTTTTTGCGTTGATCTTGAAGGTCTAGGTCAGTTTAGGCCTTGCAAAGACATACACAAAAATAGATAATAGTACAGTGGAATGGCTCTATTTAACCCACAGTATGCAACAACATTGGGTTATATGACCATACATGAGCATGAGAAGTCACATGAAGGTCAAGTTCATCCCAAGGTCACTGTTTGTTTTTTTATCACACAAATTTTGCTATAGTTTTTTTGATATTACATAAGAGTATTTGGAGCCGGAAGTCAAGGTCATCTCAAGCTCAAGAGCATAGAAAGATCAAAGTCGGTATTACTTTGCATTTTCATGCAATTTTTTTTTGTTTTTGTGTTTTTTCTGGACTGTCATTTTTATGTTGTATATTGCAAGTTCCACAAGGAGCATGTGAGTCATATGGACTTTGCCCTTCTAGTTTTGTGTGTGTGTGTGTGTTTTTCCTCCAGATATTTTGGCCAACCTGAATGAGATGATTTTGAACGTTTTGACTTTTGATAATATTTTCACTTATGCTGGGGAAATTTGGGCGGCTTTCTCAGGGATCATGCGGCAAACCACAGAGCAGGGACACTCAAAGACAAGTTGGAAGAAGATGTAGAAATGCTTCCTGAGGTTATTTTAGTTTCTGAAACTCTCACTCATATAGGACAGCAGCATCAGGATCTTTAACATCCGTGAGATGGAATGGTTTACACTCTCTTCCGAAAGAGTGTTAAACAGTTCAAAACTGTTTGTAGGTGCAGATATTGTTGTGTTTGGCTGTTTTGAATTGCTGGGACATAATTACAACTGCAATTCCAATGTTCTGTGTTTGTACACACTCACACACAGCCCTTTCACATAAGCCTATTTGTGTGAATGAGCCCATACAATTACAGCTTAGGCACAATAAATCAAATCTGAAACATGAAACGTATCAAATATTAATGTTAGCCTGTTTTCTTTGTTTGTTAAATGAAATATAATCACACACAGCTATACATCATTTGAATTTCTTTGGGGTAATACAGTTGGGTTGAATTGTATTGCAAAATTTATCTGCTTACAGGGCAAGAAAGAAACCAGACCACAGAAAGCTGACAAGTTTAATGCAGTAAGTAGCCTTCTTCTGCCTTCTTTATGCTATTTCTTCTTTAATCTTCTTCTTGTTCTTCTTCTTTGTCTTCTATTTCTTCTTAGCGTAAGTATGTGCAAACCTCGTGTATTTTGAATGGAGTAAAACAACTTCTTCTTTTTGTTTTTCTTCTCCATCTTCTCCTCCTTCTTCGTCTTTGTATAGCAGCCACCCCCTACCTATTGGTGTTGTAAATGTTTCACTCACGGGCTGCAAGAGGTTTTATGATAACAGTGCAAGGAGGTGTACAACAAATCAGATTGTTAGTTTTGTCACAGCCAGTTTGGTCCATGAAATGGAAGAATTGTAAACAGGTACCTGCAGCTGTCTGTCCAGGATAGCTGTAAAATTTAAAAAAAAGAATTGAAATGTAAAATTGAAAACCAGTGTAGACTTTAGTAGGAAGTGCATGGACACACTAGGGATTGTAGTTCTGAATGCTTGGAGTGCTGCTGCATGGAATTGCCAGCGTTCTTTGCCCTGGCTATTTGTGTGCCAGGACCTTATTCTGGCTAGAGAATTATATGTTTATTTTGTGTGTGTGTGCGCCTTCTTTTTTGCATTCAGGCTTCATACTCCACGGGGCATGTGGCTGCGTCCTTCACCTCTACCGCCCTCGACCCTGAGACTGAGCATCAAGCAGGTGAGTGATCTCCCTTGTTTTGTCTTTTCCACTAAATCTAACTCTGAATATTAAACTTTTCCACTAAAGCTATACTCTGACCTTAGGAGCTCAAAATAAACCATAATTTTAAAACAAGGTTTTGACCGCGGTGTTAGAATTTTTTATTTGTGGTTTATTATACCCTGTACTTTACTGTAAAAAGTGTTATTGTCATTTTGTGTGTGTGTGATGGGTGTGTGTGTGTGTGTTTGTTTGCCATGTTTTGACTGTGAAAAGTTTACTTTAATGTCTATAGCGCTGATCGATGAGGATGTGCTGCGCTATGAACGCGTGAAGAAGAAGGGCTATGTGCGTGTGATGACCAATAAGGGGGTGTTGAACATCGAGCTGCACTGTGACATGGTTCCCAAGACGTGCGAGAACTTCATCAAGCTGTGTGCCAAGGGTTACTACGATGGCACCATCTTCCATCGCTCCATCAGAAACTTCATCGTAAGTGGACGCCAAAGAACTCTTGAAATGAAAACAACTAACCAGCTTGACGATCAAAGAGACTACATTTCTGATTTATTTAGGGTTATTTTGTAAGTTTTGTGCATAACGTCATGATCTACTCAGAAATGTATGCTTAATTTTGTAATGTTGTTGGGGGTGTGTATGAACTGTGCACTTAACCACCATCGTATGATCTTTGCTGGAAGAAAATTAAACAATATACTCATTATGCATGACATCTATCTCAGAGATATTTGCTTTATTTTTTTTTTTTTTGTCTCTTTTTGTTGTTGCATAAACTGATGTCTTGCATATATTTTTATTTTTTACTTTGAAGGTTGTGTTTTGGGTGGTAATTTTTACGTTGAAGTAGATAGTATATGCACTATTTATGACATGTATCTCAGAAATGTATGCATAATTTTTGTAATTTTTTTGTTTGCTGTATTTTGTTTGTTGGTTGGTTGGTTGCATGAGCTATGCACCGATGTCAATCATGTGTTTTACTTTGAAGGTTATTTGAAGGTGTTGGTAATTTTTATTGTGAAGTTGATAGTTATGTTTTTTATCCAGATTAAACAAGGAGGGACCATAGGCTAGGGAAAGGAGTGAAGTATTCCAAAAGACACTTGTCGCTTGTAAAATAAAATAAAAATTAATGTTTATTGTGAAGTTGATGTGTCTTTCCTCTTAGATGCAAGGTTTATTGTGAACCTGATGTATTTTTCCTCTTAGATACAAGGAGGGGACCCAACGGGCACAGGTCTGGGAGGAGAATCTGCATGGGGTGAAGCCTTCAAGGACGAACTGAAGCCCAACCTGACCCACGCCGGGCGTGGGGTTCTCAGTATGGCCAACAGCGGGCCCAACACCAACAAGTCACAGTTGTAAGTGGCATGTGATATTTTAGGCAATGTAAGTGGCACGTGATATTTTAGGCAATGTAAGTGGCATGTGATATTTTAGGCAATGGATTCTCTTTTGAAAAGTTAGATTCCTTCCCATTTCACTTGCCGACCAGCCAAAGTGTGGTTTGACTTTCACCAAGCACAGCCCCGTGATAAGCGGACCAGCTGAGACCATAGTGAAATGGCCATCTCTATCTACGGCACCAATGCAAAGCACTGGCAGCAGAGAAAGGGAGATGGATCTTTGCTATCATTCCCTCTTTCCACGGAGGACAGCCTCTAATAAGGATTGTATCCAACATGCTAGCAATGAACTCCTGACCCATCTCTCATGTTGTACACACACTATTTGTTTCACAGTTGCAAGTCATACATAGCTTTACACTTTTTTTTCCCTTTCTGGCTTTACGCCGCGGGCATTTCCTGATAACTCCTGCTCTTCTGTATTATATTGTTATTTGGACACACTGAGCAGATTTTCAGTTACAGCTGGTTTTTCTGTGCTCCGTTGTGTATTCTAGTTAGATCTTCATGCTTCTCAGTAACTAGAGATGTAAAAAAAATATATATATGTTATTTTCAAATTAAATTTTATTATTTTTTAAAAATGCAACTTAAGTCAATATTGCAGCTAATCCTCAAACGTGTGACTGGCCACTGAATCTAGTGGAGGGACAAATGCAAGTCTCGGCTACACGGTATGGTTTGTCCGGCCATGCCACACAAAACAAATAAGACTAAAAACAGTCACAATCTCTTATATGACCAGTTCTTTTTTTAAATAATAACAAATTACCAAAAACGGATAACAGCGACGGTAGTGACCCTAACGGTTATGCTGATGATGCAATGATGATCATCATGATGAGGATAAAGGCCACAATGATGATGGAAAAGGTGGCGATGATGATGACAAGTATAATGATGGTATGATGACGATAAACACCGTTAAGGGATAATTTCTCTTTTCAGTTTCTTCACGTTCAGGTCTGCCAGGCATTTAGATGGAAAACATGCCGTGTTTGGAAGGTGAGATTCTAAAATTTTTGGTTTAAATTGGCGTCCACTGTTAATAGCAATTTGTGTCCTGTATCTTTATACTTATTTGTTTGTTTGTTCAGTCTTTCTTTGGTTTGTGTTGTTCTCGGATAAATTGGGATGTATAGCTGAAACACAGGAAAGGGGTGTTCGATTTTGACAGAAGATCATATAAACTGTACAAGGGACTGTTGCAGTTCCTATAGTTGTTCTTTGCGTAAATTGAACTTGACTCATCTGACAGACTGCACCCCCCGTTGGGGTGCCAGGGGTTTCAGTATAAATAGTATCCCCACTTTCTGGAAATTTAGTGCTTTAAATTCCCACTGTCGCTGTCTTTCTCATTTGCTTTTTCTCATTCCTGCTCTGTTCTATCAATCTGCTATATTATCTTCTTCTTCACTAGACCAGTCATCTACCTATTTTCTTGAAAACTCTTCCAGGACAAGACTCCTTATTTGTGTATGAAGTCTTTTGGATCAGCTTGGGAATATTGGACGCTTTCTGCCAGGTGGTCACTAGGGCTTCCTATGATGTTATTATTTAGCAATGTAGGCATTTTATATGTATGTGTTTTGTTGATAATTTATAATGATGTTTTTTTATTCTATTTTGTTTTTGTAAACGGGGGTTCGATAAATTAGAGTATAGCCTCAGCGTCCCCTGCGTGGGATGTCTTTATTGTAAGGTGACTGGCTGGTGGAGAGCGTTCAGTTTTACCACTAGGGTTGTTTTAGCAGATCTTTTATGCGGATCAGGGGTTGTCCGGTCCTGATTTGGCTCGGAAGAGTCCGCTGGACCTAAAGCAATAATCACGTAATGTAATGACAGACTGCAGTCATCATCATCATCATCATCCCCTTCATCATCCCCATCATCATCATTATCATCACCGTCATCAATTTATCCAGTGACTTGTGTGTCAGCACCAGTCTAAGCATACCCTGTCACAGACTGTTAGCTGATATCTGAATGTTTCATTTAGCCCACACTTCTGTATTATGCATTCATTTTACCCTAGAGACAATAATGCTGTTTCTATAGCTTCTTAGTATAATTTTGTTTTTTTAATCCCCTTTAGTGTAAAAGTGATGTTTTATTGTTTTCAGTATAAAAGTTCATTTTATCATGTTCAATGTTAGAATTCTACGAGTTTAAACGTTTCCAATAAGGGTTCATGTTAATTTTTGTGTTATCTAAGTGTTGTGTTCTATACCTAAATCTTCTTTGTGATAGTTGATGACAATAATAATTCCTTCATGTTGTATATATGGAATCCTGTTTATTTGTTTACTTGGTTTTGTTTTATTCCCATTCGCAGTTACTTAGTTTCTATAAAATAGTGAGTACATGTATGTATCAGTTTGGCCAAAAGGCAAAGATGCAAACATTTGTGGCAGTTTATACATGATTTTCTGGGTATGGCGATGAGAAGCAGAGCAGATCTAGCGCAACTTCTCTTTGTATATTGGTTTATTTAGTATGGTTTTAATGAATAACAAGATTCATACTGTTCTTCAAATTCTTTGAAAGTCCTTGGGTTTTTGTTGTTGTTTTTTTTAAGATCCCATTTTCAATCTCTTGTAATTCAGACTTTTATAATGGTTTACTTGAAAAGTCCTTGAATAATCGACGGTATTGGAAAGTTTAGCTCACTGAGTATATTTTTCGCAAACTGAAAAAGAAAAACTTGTCATTTTAATTAATGTAAATTATTTATTTGATGTTATTTATTTATGTTGGCAGGTTGGTAGGAGGGTTTGAGACACTGGATGCCATGGAAAAGGTGGAGGTGGACAAGAAAGATAAACCAAAGGTGAGTAAAACTGCACAGTGGCAGCAGACTTTCTCCTTGGAAAGCAAGGATATGGTGTAATAGTAATTAATAGTAGTAGTGGTACAAGATCAGTCACGCATCTAAGATTGAAGGTGATGCATGAGAACTATATGTCTGTAAAGTCGTAGTTGTGAATGAAAGAGTGTGTGCGTGTGAGAGAGTTTGTGGCTAGGTAGAAACGCCGTTATTCTGACATACACTTGAACCTCTATGTGCTTTCTTTTGACGGACACCGTTATTTTGACGTCAAAACAGTGTTTCTGTTAGGGTTAGGGCTATGTTGGTTTAGGGTTAGGGTTAGCTTAAAAAAATGGACAAATTTGTAAAAATGTCAAAGTAAGGTAGATAGAGTTTCATGAAAGTCATCACAATGGCATTTCTACACGGTTTGTGTGTGTTTGTGTGTGTGTGTGTGTGTGGGAGAGAGAGATTATTTTATTATATATAAGTTAACTGTTCATGAGATTTCTTTGCTATGTTTTATAGTTAAAGTTGTTCGGTATTCAGGTCTAGCTCAGGTATATTAATAATAATAACTCCAATGACTACAGGGGCTAATAGGGAGAAGACAATGAATGAAATGTTTGTGGAAAATCTTCCATTAGCAATTTTATTCCTCCTTCCCTTACCCTCTTTAATTATTATAATACTAGTAATATTAATAATAATAGTAATTTAATTCTTTTACAAATTCACACTTGTCCATCGCAAGGAGCTCCAAGTGCGTTATATGAAAACAAATTTGATTCACACCAGAATGCACACACATATGTAAAAGTACATCGGGCAGTTAAAAGCTTCATAAAAGAATCATACTATACGAATCATAAGCAACTGCAGTACACCGCAAAGTACAGAATTTTTCTAGAAACAAAAACCTGAAACAACCAGCTGTTTAAACGTTTAAAGAACAATTAAAATGATACAAACCTAGAAAAAAACAGTAAGTGCCCAACCCCATTGTAAAACAATAATAAAAGAAAATGTAGAAGTCGGAATGAAACTAGGGAAGAGTTCAATATTAAAACTAGAGAGAGGGATGGGCTGAGAGAGGAATATTTATAAGAAAATGTAATGCACTAAAAACAAGGACTATTGCATCAATTTCTGGGGTTTGAGGATGCAGAGAAAGAGGTAGTGTCCTTCTTCATATTCTGGATGATTGAAGAATAAGGCAGCTTGATATTGTACATTTTGATGACAAATCTTCATTGAGAAACACTGTGAGTTATGTATTCCTTTTTCTTACTTCTGCTTTGATGTCCATACTTTCCATTTCGTTTTTTACATCAAGCTTTCACAGGGAATCTTCTTTTTTCAAAAGACATTTTGATTGGGCATATTCACAGTTGTTTTTTTGTTTTTTTTTAAATTTGTTTGATGTTTTTTTTATGATTCCCTGTACCGCAAAAACCATTATGCAAAAAAACAATGGAAGGAGACGGGCGTAGAGGAAGGCAAACAAAAGAGCTAGACAGATGATGTCATAACATGGACAGCTTGGGATATCTCACGCCTCCTGACAACAGCAGCAGACAGATTGGATTAGCAAACACTCTCTGCGACAGCATCCCTGGTGTCTCCCCAATGGCTCAACAGGATTAGAAATGATTGTTACAATTTGATGGTTTTCTTTCAGGAGGAAATAAAGATTGAAAGCTGCACCGTGTTTGTCAACCCGTACGATGAAGCTGATGAGCAGGTAAGTTTGGGCTTTTTCTTTATAATTATTTTTCTTATCAATATATCTGGAAATATTTTACCTACCTTTGCTGTTAATTGTTCTGTTATTTTGTAGATTCAAGAACAAATGACAAAAACGAATGATTTTATTTTCATCCTTTTTATCATTATTATCATCAGCAGCAGCATCATTTTGGGTAGAGAAAAAGATTTATACTCTGTGAATGCAGTGTTATAGTTTCTTTTCCCACATGCTTCATCATTATTTCATTATTCTTCTTCTTGTTCTTCTTCATCTTCTTGTTCTTCTTCTTGTTCTTGTTGTTGTTGTTGTTCTTCTTCCTCTTCTTCTTCTTCCTCTTCTTCTTCTTCTTCTGCTGCTCCAGCTGCTGCTGCTGCTTCTTCTTGATTATTGTAGACTGTTTTTATTGTGTTATAATACTTAGTAACTAGAATGACACTGTACAAAATGTATGTTGTCAGCATCAGCATCATCGTCATTATTATTATCAAGTTAGATCTCTTAACATATCATCAGCAGCATTGTATTTATTCATGTATCCATTTCCACAAGTGTCTTATATTTTCATTGGCCAAGTAGAGTGTGACTAAAACTGATATTGCGTGATAATTGACCAATCACAAATGTTTGTAGCAAACTTTTGAATATAAAAGTCGTAAGAATACAGGACCTATTTTTTGCAAACAGCTGAAAAACTAAACGGTCTTCTTGTATTTCTAAAACAGCAAGATTTGATTCCCAAACCATCACTAATTCACAAATACTAAAGTAAACATTATTTCAAGGAAAGAAGGAGTCAAAAGAGTAAATGGACTGACTGAATCATCAAATGAAACTGACGTTGTTTTTCATTAGTGGCTGCACTAGGCCTACATTTTGAATGAAGCGGAAATGAATCGATGAATGAAACTGGCATTGTTTTTCACTAGTCAAGTTTGGTTGAAGACACCTGTGGTGTGTCACGTTCTGGCGTTCAATTTTCTTTACTCTTTTTATGTTTGTGAGGGGGTGGGTGTGCTTGTGGGCACTTATGTTTGTGTGCGTGCTGAATAAATGTGAAGGAAAGCTTCTGAGTTTTGGACTATTTTTGGTTGCGCGCATTTGGATGACATTATTGCAAAGCAATGTGTGAAGTGGTTGTTCACACACATCTTTGTCCTCCAGTCTAATGTCCATTCCATCTTTTTTTTACAATTGAAGAAATCCATACATAAATGTTATTCGCATCTTAGATGTGGAATATGAAAAATTGTCGCATCTCAATCAAATAATACTGCATTCGCGCAAAAATCGCGCTCATGAATGTAGTCAGATATCGATAATTTTCCATTTACCACACCAAGTTGGGAATGACGTGTTTTATCTTCATCATTTTGCTCCACCACAAACCACCACCATCATCATTAGAATCTCCACCACCATCATCACCACCACCTCCAAAAACAAGCCAATTTAAACCCATTGTTGCAAGGGGGAAAAATACATGGCAGTCACTGGGTTAATTGTTTTATTTTAATTTTATTATGCCCTAGAAAACAACAACACAGTGGATGGGTATTGGTATTGTTTTTTGATAAATAATTAGGCCGAACTAGAAACTAGGTCAGCCTGACCCAGTTCATGGGGAGTGGCGGTGTAGGATAATTGGGACATAATGACCTACTTTCATGAACCAGTGCCCGCGATCTGCCAAACAGGAACAGAAGGTTGAAACGTTAAAATGACATGGTATCAAAGATGTTTGTTTATTTATTTTAATTTTTTTCCTGACACTGGCTGAGTTTACTTGGGAAATTGCATTGGTGTCAAAGAAAAAGATGATTATAATGGACACAACAATACCGTTTTTCAGACCGACCATGTTTGAAAGAATGCCTGCGGAAACATGAAATGAATCAATCAATGAGTGATTGAAACATTTACTTTGAAGCGTGTCTTTATTTTTCTGTAAGAAAATGCAGTTGTTGGTTGTTTATTTTCTTCTTCCAATCTTGAATCTTACTTGATGAATACTGAAAATTTACATCTCGGGGCAAGTCTTCTACTTAGTGATCTCTATACCACGTTTTTGAGTAATATATGTGTGTTTGTTATGTACGTCAGAGTAGGTGTAAAAGGTGAGCATGTATGTGGGTAACACATCGCTGAGCTTTGAACCTGGTTGGTGATTTGGGGAAAATAGCATATATTTATGATGTTCATTATTATTATTATTATCTTATTTTTAAAATATTATTATTATTAGACAAAGTATTGTTTATTAGTTGCTTTAAAAAAAATGTCTTTCAGCTGGCCAAAGAGAGAGAAGATGAGATAGAGAAAGACAAGGCTGCAGAAGAGGTGGCCAAACAGAAGAAACGTGAGGCTAAGGCCGACCTCACACCCAAAGTGTTCAAGCAAGGCATAGGGAAATACGTCAACGCCAGCGCAGTGTAAGTAGTGTTGAGCACCCCATTGAAAGTGGATCATATTTTGAAGCAAATTTAAAAATCGTGGTCACGTTTGTGGTACCTGTCTGCGAAAGTATTTTACGGTCATGACGGCCGTCAACCGTCTCTATAATGCCGTTTGCGAGACCCCAACATAAGCGCCTGTGGTGGAACATTAAACTGGCGTTTTCTCGAGAAGAAAATCGATGGGTCGAATGTGTGCTGCCTCTGGGTGTGAAATGTCATCGAGTCACAAGGTGCGGTATCAGCATGCACCGACAGCTATAACAAAAAACTATGGATCAGTTTCTGTTAAGACCATTAGTGACGTTCAAGGTTTGTAACATAAGAGTGAAAGTTCTGTGGCTTTTTCAGTGGCACTTGGTAATCTCCGGAAACGTGAACTTTGCTTGGAGTGTACAGTGGCCCCAGGGCATTTGTAAAAAAAAGGGTGTAGGTTTAGACCATAGTTTGGCTGTATACTTCAACCTACAAGAGGTGTTTTTGAAAGGCCAGAACCCCATTTGTCCTTATAACAATTGCCCTCTTGCAGGAAAGACAAACTATAACATTTTTTTGCTGAATATTAATAAGATTAACATAATTATAACAGAAGAGTTTTGTTTGTTTTTAGATTATTTACTTTAGCATTAGTTTAGCTTTTAATGAAAACCTGTTTGTGGCATAATTTCAAAAGAAATATCTATTTAGGGTTGATTTTTTGTTTGTTTCTTCTCCTGGATCTTCATACAGAAAGCGAACAGTGGAGGACGCGCAGCCCGATTCAACAGAGCTTGCCAAGAAGAAGAAAAAGACGGATGGCCCTGGCTACAAGCTTGCAGACTTCAGCGGCTGGTGATCTCCTCAAGCACAATCAGAACATTTTGTGGCGGCACCTTGACTGCTTCCTGCTTCATAATATTGTTTGATAAAATGTAAAATCAGTGCAGAATATGAAAATACAAAGTAGGAAAAAAACAAATAAAAAAACAACAAAAACGCAACTAGGATACTGAGGGAGTTGAAAAAAAACTCCCAGTAGAAAGGGGCTTTGTTTTTGTTTTTGTGGGGAGTGGGGGAGAGGGAGAGGTGGGAGGGCGGTAGGTTTTTGTTGGGCTTTTCTGAACTTTTCTTTTGAAAAAGGAACAAGATTTCGCCATGTGGCTGTAGGGGAAGAGTACTGCAATCTTGATATGACCTTCACCAGCTGCCTGAAAATGGAATTTTGAATGTCTTGTTGTAGGAGATGGGCCAGTTTGATGATGGTGTTCACTGGTTGAGCTAGTTGTCTTCTTTAACTTTATGACGATGTTATGCACACATAGGCGAACAAGCCGAAGCTCCATAGCTGGCATGGCGCGCATATACGTGCGTCAGCCTCGCTTACTACTGCCGACAAAATGCACATTAATGTGTGAATCTAAGCACAACCGTGAAGAGGCCAATATGGTTCAAGGGAAGCAACCCCATTCATCCTATTCTATCCTATCCTATCTCATAACTCGAAGGTTGTTGGGGCACCACAGATGATCGTTTAACCAGCGTACTCCTTCTGTGTCTGTCCTCAGCAACCCTCATGGCTTCTCTCAGTGTCAAGCCAGTCCATTCTCGAATGTTGTCCTGCCACTACTTTTTCTGTCTCCCTCTTGTTCTGTCTCATTGCACTGTACCTTGCATTGATGGTCTTTGCAAGGCCTGAAGCTCTAATGATGTGGCCATACCTTCGAAGTTTCAGTTTCTTCACCACTGAGCATGTCATTATGTTGTCAAATGGCTTGTGTGATGGTCTGTCGGACTTCGTTATTGGTGATGTGCTGGGTATAGGAAATTTCACAGAAGTCTTTTGTAGCACCTCATCTCCATGCTTTGTATTCTTAGTTGTAGATCTGCTGTGAGGAATCCCTTTCATGTGGTTAGACAATCCTTTCAAGTTACTGTACTTGTGACTTTTCAATGTAATGAGTCCAAAACAGGGTTTGCCAGCAAGGCAGCCGAACAAGCATGAAAAATGGAGAGCCACAGGCGTAGAAGGAATATTCTTTCCAAAGTGATCGAACAAATCTTGAGCGTTGAGGTCAGATTTCACAAATATAGTTCCAATTACTGTGTATTCTGAGAAAGCAAGGTCAGTGGCATTTTTCACCTTCTGCAATAATACCCTATGACTTTTATCATCCACTGCAAATCTGGCAGTTTTACTCCCTTTGTTAACACTGTTGTACAATCGTCACAACATAAAGTTTTGCCTCAAAAGGAACAATTTTGTGTTGCTCTTGATTTACTTTTTCCGTTGATATTAAAAAGGTGGGGATTTTGATTAGATTTTTACTACCAACAGTGCAGCTGAAATGTCAAAAATAACTGCGTTTGCACGGAATTAAGCCAAAGTATGGCATGCATCCATGGGGAAAATATCTAGCTGTGTTCAGAGAGGTGTGTTTCATTTGTGTGTATGTGTTCCTCCTTGTGTCTGTGTGAGAGTATGTGTGTGTGTGATTGAGCGAATCTGGAAATTGATTTCGATTGTACTCCATGGAAGGGTAATGACGACAGCACGGATAATTATTTGTGTCAAAGTTTATGTGTACATACTTTAAAATGTAGAGTTTTGACTGTATAAACATGTGCGTGATATTTGAACAAAAAAGTCTGCTTGCTTGTGTTTTTGCATGGGAATAAATGTATGATAGTTTTGAACCGTTAACTTTGTAAATGAAAGTTTGGGTGGAAAATAAATGAAAGTCAAGACATATACTTGCGGATGTTGTATTTGTGTGTGCGTGTGTTTTTTAACTGGCATGCATAGCAATGTGAGCCTATGTTCTCACACATGCAAACACACACAACTGGAATACATAGCAATGTGAGCCTATGTTTTCACACACACAACTGGCATGCATAGCAATGTGAGTCTATGTTTTCACACACCCAAACAGACAACTGGCATGCATAGCAATGTGAGTCTATGTTCTCACACACACAAACAGACAACTGGCATGCATAGCAATGTAAGTATATGTTCTCACACACACAACTGGAATACATAGCAATGTGAGTCTATGTTCTCACACTCACAACTGGCATGCATAACAATGAGTTTATGTTCTCACACACAACTGGCATGCACAGCAGTGTGAGTCTATGTTCAAACACACACAACTGGCATGCATAGCAATGTGAGTCTATGTTCTCACACACACAACTGGCATGCATAGCAATGTGAGTCTATGTTCTCACACATGCAAACACACACAACTGGCATGCATAGCAATGTGAGTCTATGTTCTCACACACAACTGGCATGCATAGCAATGTGAGTCTATGTTCTCACACACACAACTGGCATGCATAGCAATGTGAGTCTATGTTCTCACACACAACTGGCATGCATAGCAATGTGAGTCTATGTTCTCACACACACAACTGGCATGCATAGCAATGTGAGTCTATGTTCTCACACACAACTGGCATGCACAGCAATGTGAGTCTATGTTCTCACACACAACTGGCATGCATAGCAATGTGAGTCTATGTTCTCACACACACAACTGGCATGCACAGCAATGTGAGTCTATGTTCTCACACACAACTGGCATGCATAGCAATGTGAGTCTATGTTCTCACACACACAACTGGCATGCATAGCAATGTGAGTCTATGTTCTCACACACAACTGGCATGCACAGCAATGTGAGTCTATGTTCTCACACACAACTGGCATGCATAGCAATGTGAGTTTATGTTCTCACACACAACTGGCATGCACAGCAATGTGAGTCTATGTTCTCACACACAACTGGCATGCATAGCAATGTGAGTCTATGTTCTCACACACACAACTGGCATGCATAGCAATGTGAGTCTATGTTCTCACACACACAACTGGCATGCATAGCAATGTGAGTCTATGTTCTCACACACACAACTGGCATGCATAGCAATGTGAGTCTATGTTCTCACACACAACTGGCATGCATAGCAATGTGAGTCTATGTTCTCAAACACATGCAAACACACACAACTGGCATGCATAGCAATGTGAGTCTATGTTCCACACACACAACTGGCATGCATAGCAATGTGAGTCTATGTTCTCACACACACAACTGGCATGCACAGCAATGTGAGTCTATGTTCTCACACACACACACAACTGGCATGCATAGCAATGTGAGTCTATGTTCTCACACACAACTGGCATGCACAGCAATGTGAGTCTATGTTCTCACACACAACTGGCATGCACAGCAATGTGAGTCTATGTTCTGCACACACAACTGGCATGCATAGCAATGTGAGTCTATGTTCTCACACACAACTGGCATGCATAGCAATGTGAGTCTATGTTCTCACACACAACTGGCATGCACAGCAATGTGAGTCTATGTTCTCACACACAACTGGCATGCATAGCAATGTGAGTCTATGTTCTCACACACACAACTGGCATGCACAGCAATGTGAGTCTATGTTCTCACACACAACTGGCATGCACAGCAATGTGAGTCTATGTTCTCCCACACGCAAACACAAACCCTCCCTTTCCCCCTCCAAAATAAAAAACAAACAAACAATAATTAGTGCAATTCTGTACAAGATAAGTCTTAAATAGTCCAAAAATGAAGTGAACGTTTTTATTCATACTTTTGTTCATCTGTCCGCCGTCGCCCGTCTGTGCAAAACTTTTAAGTTCTCTAATTCCTATCCTATACTTATTCCGTAATTCGAAGGTCATAGGGGCACCACAGATGATCGTTTAACCAGCGTACTCCACCTGTGGGTTCGGGCATTAAATAGAATAGACCCAACGTTTCCTAGCGTGTTGTAAGAGGCGACTAACAGGGCTGATGTCAGCACGGCATCACTGGGCGAAAGTCTTCTACACAGAAGTCACCGGTCAGGGCGGAGGAACTTCACGTTACAACAGGTTCAACGACCACGTACCCTGCCAGGTCGTTCTTGCCCATATGATGAAAAGAAAGTGGCTAATTACTCGGAACCTATTGTATGTATCGCAACCAAACTTGGCAAGAAAGTGTATATCCATAAGACCTTGTAAATCATCATTGAATAAATGGCTTCACCAATTAAGGTCAAGGTTACAGAATCAAAAAATTAAGTTAAAAAAATGCAAATTTTGAATAAATTTATGTTTTATGAAGTTATTAATATTGAACTTGTGATTCTTTTATGCTTGATAGATAACAATGAGACATACTGTGCAAATTTGGTCAACCTAGCTCCAAGATCAAGGCCACAGGAGCTGTCCAAAGTCAGTTCCCATGGGTACTTTGAAGGGACCTTGACCCTAAACTGTGAGAGATATAAAGTCAATTACTCGGAACCTATTGTATGTATCGCAACCAAACTTGGCAAGAAAAGTGTATATCCATAAGACCTTGTAAATCTTTTTAAATTGCTCTTGAAGGTCAAGGTCATTTTAGGTCTAACAAAAACAATTTTGCATCGTACAATGAAATTGCTCTGTGCTTAACCAATAATATACAACAACATTGGGTTATTTGATCATACATAAGCATCAGAGGTCACGTGAATGTCAAGATCATCCCAAGGTCACTGAAGGTCAAGGTCACTTGGGGGGGGGGGACCATACACAAGTGTATTCAAACCCGAAGGTCAAGGTCATTTCAAGGTAAAGAGCATCGAAAGATCAAATCTGGTACTATTTTGTTTTTTAATGCGATCGTTTCATTTTGTTTGTTTTTTTCTGGGCACACATTTTTATGTTAAATATTGCAAGGTTTATGAGGAGCATGGGAGTCCTATGGGCTTAGCCATTATAATAATAATAGCAACAGGCAATTTATACAGCGCTTTCCAAAATCACAAACCGCTTTACATAAACAAATGTAAACACAACATGCGTACATTGGTCAATAACACGCAATCACATACACATCCCAATACCCAAAAACACTCACTCAGAGCGCCTAAGAAAAGGCCTATAAAAAAAAAAGCGTCTTCAAGTTGACTTTAATAGACGCTAGAGTGAAGGACTGTAACGGACCGACCGAGGTAGCGAGTTCCAGGTCTGAACGGAGAAGAAATTGAAGGGCTCATGGTATTCTGGTACACGGAACATCCTTTCATCTGCAGACGAGCGGAGAGAGCGAGAAGGAACATAGACAGTCAAAAGTTCGGAAAGATAGCTAGGAGCAGTTCCAGAGATGATGTGGTAGCAAAGACATGAGGTTTTATATTTAATTCGTTGTTCAACTGGGAGCCGGTATAGTTCTTGCAAAGCTGTGAATAATCCGTGCTTTGAAGATGAGTTGAGCTGCAGAGTTTTGGACTTGCTGAAGAGGTCTACTGACTTTATGTGTGCAAACCACGAGGAGTGAATTACAATAATCCAATATAGACACAATGCATGCGCTAACTAGTGTTTCTGTTGCTTCTTGTGTGAAATACTGTTGAATGGAGCTTATGCGTCTAAGTTCAATGTTATGCAATCTGATAATTAAGTTCTTGCAATGTGTTGCTGAATGGAGAGATCCTGATCGAGAAAAAAACTCAAGGTCGCGAACAGCGTTAGAAAAAGAAATAGGAGTTCCAAAAGTGATAGTTGAGGGAAGTGAAGAGGGATGACGGAGAACCTCGGAGTTTTGTTATCATTTAGCTTGAGGAGTTTGACATCCACGATTTTAGCTCAGTGACACAATCTTGAAAGTCCGAACTAAATGATTGTAGTGAGGAGAGTCAGAGTGATTAAGTTGGGTGTCATCAGCATACATTTCGTGGCGGACAGAGTGTGAGTAAATGGGACGTGAGAGATGAGAGTTGTACAGTATGAATAGAACAGGGCCAAGCACAGATCCTTGAGGAAAGCCAAAATCAAGCGGTTGTGCGGTAGATTTAATATCATTTACGAGAACAATAATGGTACAGGACGCAGTCAATATAAAAAATTTCAAAAATAAAAATTCGATTTTCTTTCCGTCTTCTAATAGCGATCTTCCTGCCTTTACACCACCTGTTTGAGTGATGGATGTGTGTTTGGTGTGTGTGAGGGTGGATGAGACAGGTGAGCGTGTATGTTGGTATAGATCGCCGCGCTTTGAGCCTGAATGATTTGGGGAAAGGCGCGTATAGCATCCTGTATTATTATTATTATTAACAGCTTGTTTTCTTTTTGAGAGATGACCGAAACCAGTTAAGAGCATTGTTTTGGATTCCAAAATCGTTATTGAGATATGATAGAAGAATTTCATGATCATCAAAATCGTCCAAAAGACCCAAGAGAAGAAGAACTGAAATTTTGTCTTTGTCTAAAGAAATCAGATCATTTAGAACGCGAAGAAGAACGGTCTCTGTGCTGTGCCCAGAACGGTAAGCAGACATAGTTTTTATTGTTTACATTTTAAATGCTGACATAGATATTGCTTGCAAGATTAAGAAACATCCTTCATACCATGGTCTCTTTAAATAAATTTTAAAAAAAATGCTTGACAGGCAAGATGACAAACAGAAAGTATGGGGTCAAATTCCAACGTCTTGTTTACAAGTACAAAAACTAATGGGTCATCGTGAGCGCAGCGAAAAGTCAAGTAGATTATGTAAACCAGCATTAATTGATGGAGACATGCATGCTGGGCAATATAGCCACTGATGTGATCTATAGATAGTCGTAGTTCAATGTATGATGATGCTCTGTAACTTCGAAACTTAAAAAAAAAAGTTTATTAGGGATTAAGATTTTAGATGAATAAAAACGTCTAATCTTCTAGTCTATCCCTTAACAAAGCAACATAATACAGAACTAACATTTAACATTAACTTGGAAACCACACACACACACACACACAAATACACAGCACGCACCGCAGGTAGGCAGGTAGGTAGATAGAGAGTCAGACTTAGATTAGTTTAGAGAGAGAGAGAGACAGACAGAACCAGGCAGGCTGACAAACAAACAAGTAATGAAATAAACCAATACAAATCGTAACTTATTTTAATGCCGCCGGTTGTTGTAGTTTATTTGTGTATAATTATTATACGGATAAATGATGATGATGACGACACACATCGCGATCACAAGTGCATGACTGATGCATAGGCTACAATATATTATTATAAAATAATGTTGTATTTAATATCTATCTATCTATCTATCTATCTATCTATCTATCTATCTATCTATCTATCTATCTATCTATCTATCTATCTATCTATCTATCTATCTATCTATCTATCTATCTATCTATCTATCTATCTATCTATCTATCTATCTATCTATCTATCTATCTATCTATCTATCTATCTATCTATCTATCTATCTTTCTCTATCTATCAACCTATCTATAGATAGATAGATAGACAGATAGATAGAGAGATAACACACACACGCATACACACATATATATATTAAACACTTTAAAAAAAACCACACACACCAACGCATTCACACGTAATAAAGAAACTGCACAAATAGTCCGTGACTACAACCTATCCAGTGTGTGCGCATGTGTGTTTGCGTGTGTGCGTGCATACGCACATGTTCCTTTGTTTGATTGTTTATGTGTTTTGTGTTTCGCCCTACCAAAAGAAATAAGTTTCATTTTTTAAAAGTATCTCCATACTTCAAATAATATTTGAGCACAAGCAAACTCAGCATCCATTTGTTTAAATGAGTACCTATTTAAAACGCGGTTCTTATGCAAAGTGAAATATAATATCAAAACACCAGAAACATAATTATTAGCGATTTTCATTATAAAAAAAAAGCTGACCGGTTAGGCATATTTGTTTTATGAATCATTATGGCACAAACTAACATCGGGATAACGCCGTGGTGGAGGGACGGAGCGGCTGGGAAGCGGGTAATTATGTATAGAAAAAAAATGAAAAAATTAAACACAGGATTACTGTTTTCTGTTCTGCATTGCATGAATAAATGATCGCATAACTGAATGAATGGTCTATTTATAAACTGTTCACATTGTGATGATTTTAGACATTTCAGCTAAACGTAAAAAAGAGACGAAGCATTTCACACTAAAACAAACGAATATTCACTAATTTTCACACTGCAAATATACAAATCCTTTCAAACTAAAACACACGACTGTACACTAATTTTCCGATTGCAAAAAAATAACAAACCATTTCAAACTAAAACATACGGATTGTACACTAATTTTCACATTGCAAAAAAATAACAAACCATTTCAAACTAAAACATACGGATTGTACACTAATTTTTTGCCAGTCATTGCATAATTATGCCCTAATGTTAACCATTCGGTCCACAATTAATATATAGTTAGACACAGATATATAAATCACTATTTTCCCACCGAGTGTATTCAAACTATGTTTGTAAACATACTATAATAAACCACTTTGATCTTAGTTTATAAACAATACTGGCGATGTTTTTGGAGAACATGAATAAAAACGTTTCTATAGCTGACCATTTCCTTCCCCACTCACGCGCACAAAAAGTGTGTATCGCTATTCTCCTCAAGAGTGCATCACTGTCTATTCTCCACAGAAAAATGTATGTATCAATGGCAATTCTTCTAAGAGAAAGTATATCGCTGGGTATTCTCCTCAAGAGAGAGTATGTAGGCTAAGCTCGCTTTCTATCCTCCCCAGAAAAATGTATGTATCAATGGCAATTCTTCTAAAGAGAAAGTATATTGCTGGTATTCTCACAAGAAAGAGTGTGTAGGCTAAGCTCGTTGTCTATCCTCCCCAAGAAAGTGTATGTAACTGATTATTCTCCCAAGAAAGTGTATGTAGTACTATCGCTGATTATTCTCCCCTTTCCTATTATCCTGTCCCGTAACTCTTAACACAGATGATCGTTTAACCAGCATACTCCATCTTTCTCTGTCCTCAGCAGCCCTGATGGCTTCGCTCAGTGTCAAACCAGTCCATTCTCGAATGTGTCCTCCCAATCTTTTTCGTTCTCCTTTTCTTCTACCTCCTTGCACTGTGCCTTGCGAATGGTCTTTGCAATGATGATCTGGTGACGTATACATCGGAGTTTGTTTCTTCATGTGAGCAGGTCATCGTGTTGTCCAATGGCTTGTGTGATGGTCTGTCGGACTTCGTCGGTTGGTGATATGTTAGGTATAAGAATACCCAGAAGTCTTCTGTAGCACCTCATAATGCTTTGTATTCTTCGTTGTTTGTGCGATCCTGGAGAGGACTTCCTGTCGTGACCCATTGTCATGATACAATGGCTCCTAAATATTGAAGCTATGCACTGTGTTGAGGGATTGGCCTTGGACTTTGAATCTGTATTGATGCCATTGGTGTTGCTGGTCATCATTTTTATTCTCTGATTATTCTCCCGAAGAAAGTGTATGTATCGCTGGCTGTTCTCCCCAAGAAAAGTGTATGTATCAATGACTCTTCTCCTCAAGAAAGTGAATGTGTCGCCGAATATTCTCCTCAAAAAATGTATGTATTGCTGGCTATTCTCCCCCCAAAAGAGTATGTATCAGGCTGTTCTTCTCGAGAAAATGTATCGCTGGCGAGTTTCCTCCAAGAAAGAGTATAATCACTTGTTTCTTCTCGAGAAGATGATGTATCGCTCGAGTTTCCCCCAAGAAAGAGTATGTATCACTGGTTTTCTTCTCGAGAAAGAGGATGTATCGCTGGCGAGTTTCCCAAGAAAGAGTATGTCTCACTGGCTGTTCTTCTCGCAAAGAGGATGTATCGCTCTTTCCCCAAAAAAGAGTAAACCACTGGCTGTTTTTCTTCGGAAAGAGGATGTATCGCTGGCGAGTTTCCCCAAGAAAGAGTATGTATCACTGGCTGTTCTTCTCGAGAAAGAGGATGTATCGCTGGCGAGTTTCCCCAAGAAAGAGTATGTATCACTGGCTGTTCTTCTCGAGAAAGAGGATGTATCGCTGGCGAGTTTCCCCAAGAAAGAGTATGTATCACTGGGTGTTCTTCTCGAGAAAAGGATGTATCGCTGGCGAGTTTCCCCAAGAAAGAGTATGTATCACTGGCTGTTCTTCTCGAGAAAGAGATGTATCGCTGGCGAGTTTCCCCAAGAAAGTGTATGTATCACTGGCTGTTCTTCTCGAGAAAGAGATGTATCGCTGGCGAGTTTCCCCAAGAAAGAGTATGTATCACTGGCTGTTCCCTTACATAAAAGTGTATGTATAGCTGGCTATTCTTCCACCCCCACCCCCCTCCCAAAGTGTATGTATCGCTGGCTATTCTCCCCAAGAAAGTGTAGTATTGTTTGCGATTCTCCTTTAAGAAACTGTATGTATCGCTGGCGATTCTCCTAAAAGAAAGTGTATGTATCGAAGGCTATTCTCCTTCACAAATCGTGTGTACCGCTGGCTTTTCTCTCTCCAAAAGTGTATGCTTCGCTGGCTGTTTTCCCGAAGAAAAAGAAAGTGTATGTATCGCTGGCTATTCTCCCCAAGAAAGTGTAAGCTATGCGTCGCAGGCGGTTGTCCTACGAGAAAGTGTATGCATCGCAGGGTATTCTCCCAATGACATTGTATGTATCGCTGGTTATTCTCTTACAAGACAATGAAATGAATGCATGGCAGATCTCGCTCAGCGCAGTGGAATACAGTGCGCAAACCTGAATTCAAAATGTGACTTGGACGATACGGACAGTGGCAAACTATTTTCAGCGCCACGGAATACATAGGGCCTATATCGCCGGCTGCGCCTTTGAGCGAACAGATCTATTTTATGCAGAAAAAGTGTGTCCCTTCTATCTATCTCTGTAGCATCACAATTTTGTAGCAGCTGGTCCTTCCAGGTCGTAGCGAAACCTGAGCGACGATCCGGCAAGTCTGGTGTTTATTACGCGCATGAAACGTTCGTCGTCCAATGTGGAAAAATGGTTTTTCCAGTCTCCCACAACACCTGGAAAATAATGAATAATTGAAATGAGGAAAAGACAGAAAGGAAAGACTGGAAAGAAAGAAGATGAAAGAAGAAAGAAAGAAAGAAAAGCAAGTAAGAAAATGAATAGACAAAATTTAAAAGAACGAAAGGCAGACAGAAAGAAAATGAAAAGAATAAAATAAAATTAGAAGAAGATAGAACCGAGAAAGAAAGAAAGAAAGAAAGGAAAGAAAGGAAAGAAAAGAAAGAAAGAAAAGAAAGAAAAAGAAGAAAGAAAATGAATAACCAAATTTAAAAGAAATAAAGAGAAAATGAATACATAAAATTAGGAAAAGATATAAATGAAGAGAAAAAAAGAAAGAAAATAGGAAAAGAAAGATAATTATTAAATACAATTATTACAATTAAATACAATTATTGCTGCGCTCTTGTCATCTCCATCTTCCTATGCGCTTGCAAACCTACAAGAAGAATACAAGCATGAAAATGATGTGCTACAAAAGACTTCTGGGCATTTCCTATACGCAGCACATCGCCAACGACGAAGTCCGACAAACCATCACTCAAGCCATTGGACAATACGATGACATGCTCACAGTGGTGAAGAAACGGAAACTCCGATGGTATGGCCACGTCACAAAGAATCAGGCCTTGCAAAGACCATCCTGCAAGCCACGTTGTAGGGAGGAAAAACAAGAGGGAGACAGAAAAAGAGGTGGGAGGACAACATTTGAGAATGGACTGGCTTGACACTGAGCAAAGCCATGAAGATTGCTGAGGACAGATAAAGATGGAGTACGCTGGTTAAAGGATCATCTGTGGTGCCCCAACGACTTTCGAGTTACGGGATAGGATAGGTGCGTAGCTCTTTACCTTTTCTATAAATAATGTTATTGCCGCCCTTGGTGTGAAGGCCATGGCCAGGGGGGTTGGATTCCTGAGCTCATCACCCACTGCTTTCATCCTTTTAATGGAACACTCCTTCGCAATCTCCATCGAAGATCGTTACTGGCCCCGCTGCCCAGGTAAGCAGACAACCTTCTTAATGTGGCCACCGGGTCCTGAAAAGACAGGAGAGGGCGAAATAATGATGATGATGATGATGATGATGATGATGATGATGATGATTGATGATTGATGATGATGATGATGATGATGATGATGATGATTGATGATTGATGATGATGATGATGATGATGATGATGATGATGATGATGATGATGATGATGATGATGATGATGATGATGATGATGATGATGATGATGATGATGATGATGATGATACATATACATAAGACATCAGATTCCTTATTCGCTTCAAATGTCACACACAGAAGAATTTGCTTTGCGCGTCTGTGAATAGCTCGGGACCTAAAAACAATTTCTTCATTCACTCGCTTCAAATGTCACACACAGAAGAATTTGCTTTGCGCGTCTGTGAATAGCTCGGGACCTAAAAACAATTTCTTCATTCACTCACATCCACAAAGCATCAGCGAACCGCACACAAATGTCGTCATGAAACAAAACAAAAAAGCAGACTACCAAAAAAAGAGAAAAGAAAACAACAACAAAAAAGCATGCGCTCACACACACGCATACCCCCCCCCCCCCCCCACACACACACACACGCACACCCACATAGACAGAGGGTACATCCAGCTGCACAACCCCTCACGCATATCACGTTCATAACTAAATAATATAGGCCTATTGTATAGTGTAGTTGTAACATTATATAAAGGAGAGACAGATCCGAGAAATAGAGTTAGTGATTTTAGCAGTCTAAGGGGAATGGGACTCACGCTATGTCCCTGCCAGGAGACAAACCTCAGAAAAACAACAACAAAATGAAGCTGTGAAAAGTGAAGTTACACTCTGGATTACTTGGGATACTATTACTGGATGTACAAGTACCAGGAAGGCTGAGAATGCTGAAATTCCACAAAAGGGAGAACATGCCATTGTTTGTTTTCCTACTAAGGAAGTTATTCTACATGGATGGCTCTTACCGGTGACCGTGAAATTTTTATGGCTTGCGCGATTTATAAGCAGGTCATGAAGAAAGGTAATAAATGTTAGGGTGGGAAGATAATAGGCCTGAAAGACTCGCCGAGGGGAAAAGGTTGGGGATAGGAGAATGATTCAATTAAAATAACTCAGGTTTAATACACATACATTTATCCACAAATGCCCCCATTCGCGCGCGCGCGCACACACACACACACACACATGATGGTGATGATGATGATGATGATGATGATGATGATGATGATGATGATGATGATGATGATGATGATGATGATGATGAGCTTACTGCTACTACTATTACTACTACTATTAGGGATATTTATATAACGCTTCTTCCCGAAAAGAGTCCGCTCAAAACGCTTTGTCTATTAGCGTTGCTTTGTGGCGTGCACAAGGGCAGTAGTTTTCACATAGGCAGGATAACTCCATTTGCTTTGTGAAGAGTCAAAGCCAGTGTGGGCATCCTGCAGAAACATCTGAACATTTCATCCTTTTTTGCCCTATATTCGGCACTGTACGTACGCAGACAATTAACCAATTAGACCCTACTTTTCAAAACATCAACACCTTATTGTTTGGCAGCGACCGTCTCTCCCCACAAGAAAACGCCAAAATCTTTTCAAAAGTTCACACATTCCTCACATCTAGTGACCGCTTCGTTTAGAAAATAGCCCAATGATACAAAAATCACCTCTGATTCGTAACCTTGATACCAGCTAAACCAATCCCCATTTGTTTCCCTCTCTCTAGTAGTATCTTTTTCTCGTTAGTTAGTTCATTCATTTATTTCTTTATTACTTTTATTTTTCTAGTTCGACGTTATTGCATTTCTTGTCTGTTATAATATAGTTATATGTTTTTTTTTCATTGTTGAAAAGATTAATTTATGTGCTTCTGTTTTGTTTTTGTTTTTTTAATTTTTTTAAAAATTGCTTTGTATAAATTTGTTCCTGTTCGCCAGACATTTCATTGTTGTCAATTGTCAAAGGGTAGCACTTATTTAAGCTTTGCTTTTGTGTGCCCTTTATGTTCTCCATGCTTTGTTTACTTGTTTCGTGAATAATAAAATTATGTTTAAACCAAGAATCAAAGCCCTTGAAACATTCACCTTTACTGTCGCATTCTATCCCGTAACTCGATGGTCGTTGTTTGTGACAGACGGACTAGTTTTACCCTGCTTACTTTACTATTTAGCCTTGTTTAGTCATTGTAACCTTAGAAAGTTAGTGTATTACACAGCAGACGATTACAGTATACGGAGGTACACACACCGCGAGCTTGACGCAGGCAGTGTAGTGACGTCAGCACTGTGTGCGTGGAATCGAAAGGCTTATCCAATCAGGACTCAGGCTGAGCGGCTAGATCCAGTTCTGGCTGATTCAGTCCAAACCAGATATTAGGTCAGTTGAGAGTAAGACGCCAGAGTGTACACAGCTACAACTGAGTAGAGCAATAATTATCTCCACTGCATAGACCAGGAAGCAGGACTTGAGAATCTTAGAATTCAATCAAGCAGCCACGAGCCTGACTTTGTCAAACAGGTAAATGAACATACTTCTGTTTCATCGTGAAATGTTTATATAATTGTTGAAATTATGTTTGTGGAATTTGCCATGCATAGATGTGAATTGTTAATCCAAATTTGCCTTACCACGTGGAGAAACCGAACACGTGTTAAGCACGACCGGTTTGGACGCCATGTTGGATACCTGACAGAACCACTGTTGTTTAACCTATATGTTTGTTTGCAGACCAGTGGCTGTACCAGTGAATGTTTATATTATTATTAATTCTGTATGTGTGTAGTTAGCCACGATTTATATTTATGTATGTATAGGAAAGTAGAGCGGAGAGTCCGGGACTACGGACGTAGCGGAATGTTCGTCGCTAATGTATAGGGATGTGGAGCTATCATTAAGGGCTACTTTGGCTTTCAGTGAGACGCTCTGCACAGACCGATTATTCAAGGTTGTGCAGAATTTCGTCTCTTATATTACAGACGAGCAGGCGAGGTATCCCTGACGCCCAACTCCACAGGAAAACTGAGTTGGCTGTTTAGCCTCTATAGCACAAGACTGAGAGAGCAACCCTGGAAAACACCCTGCAAGACCCCACAGCGTGGCAAGGGACCAAACTACATGACGACACAGCGTGTACCAGAAGCTACCTCAACGAAGGACTTCAAACCCACTACGTGACAGTTAAGTGCATACGCAAAAGTGCACCCAAACTGATAGCAAAAGGACCACAGTAGTCCACTCTTCAGAAACTATTGTAAAACGGACCACAGTAGTCCAATCTTCAAGAACTTTAGTAGCCAGTGCCCGATGAAGACATAACCGCTGCCTAGTCTATCAGCGATCGAATCATTTGCATTGACTTAAGACTTTTTAAGGTAGATTAGTACATCGAAAATCTTGTATAGAGTAGAAGAATTAAATGTGTGATTTTAACTGTTATCAAGTGGCTGGACTACATATGATTCATAGCCGTGTGAAAGCTAGTGTGACAGTGATCTTTTACCATTTTTCTATCTATCTCTGTACCCCAGCCTTAACACAGACCGAGCTAAACAAATAAATTTATTAAAGTAATTCACAGGGTGACTAACTAGCAGTTCCCATCGAATAAAGCGTGAGGGTTACAGCATTCCATTGTGCAGAGCCCAGTTACACCTAAACCCCACGTGACATTGTTGCACCACAGATGATCGTTTAACCAGCGTACTCCATCTTTCTCTGTCCTCAGCAACCCTCATGGCTTCGCTCATTATCAAGCCAGTCCATTCTTCAATGTTGTCCTTCCACCTCTTTTTCTGTCTCCCGCTTGACACTGAGCGAAGCCATGAGGGTTTCTGAGGACAGAGAAAGATGGAGTACGCTGGTTAAACGATCATCTTGATACCTCAGCGACCTGCGAGTTACGGGAAAGGATAGGATAGGATAGATAATCGTACAATGGAATAGCTTTAATATATTAACCCATAATATGCAACAACATTGGGTTATTTGATCATAAATGAGCATGAGAGGTCATAATTATGAAAGTCAAGGATATCTCAAGGTCAAGGTCACTGAAAGTTACGGTCATCCCATGCTCACTTTTTTGGCATAATACAGCGTTTGCTGTAATTTTTTTGATAGTACAAAAGTGTATTTGGAGCCGAGGATCAAGATCATATCAAGGTCAAGAGCATAGAAATTTTAAAGTAGGTACAAAGAGTGTATGAACAATAAGAGGCGGCACTCATACGCAGGAGTTGTTCCCCTTAGCCCTCACTTGCTACAACATGGCAGGAGGAAGGCGGAAAGAAGGCGATCGAACAAAACAAGGAGGCGACTTTTGCTCGGCAATTCATTGCAAGAATGCCAGATACAAGCAGAGCTGCAAGTGGAAGTCCTTTTACCTGTATCCGCGGGATGAGGCGAGGTGAGTTGATGTAACTGCGCTGAAAAACCCAAAGTTCACACGCTCACCCAGTCGGACTTCTTGAAGTTCACTGAACTTTCACTTTCGGTTCAACGTCTTGATTTACAACAAGAGGAGACCGAGTCGATTGCAGGCCTAAACCCAGTAAACGTGTTTTTTCCAGGTGACGAATTTCAGGTAGAGAATTATTTTCCTGACGAAATTTAAAATTAAACAGGGGCAACTTTAAAATTTAACAGTGGAAAGCCAGCGGGGCACAAATGTATGTCTCTTAATCAGTCACACGGACTGGTTTGGGTGATTGAACAGGCAGATTTGACCATTTACACAATGATCTGAAGTGATGATGGGTTTCAGAAAGAAAGAAGGCAAGGAGCCTCACTCTTCCTACATCCACCCCCCTCCCAGTGATGGCGACACAAACAGTATGGTATTAATGTGGTGGGATTACCTAATTGATCTGGACTGTCCATGAACTATGAACTTTATCTTCTTGCGATTCGGCCTCGCGCATGTGCGTACACCCATTAAGTGCCACGAGATCAACATTATGATTGTGGGCGCTGAAGGAAAGACAAGACAAGACAGAAAGAAAAGGAAGGGATCTGTGACCAACAAGGACATGTTGTACGCTTGTTCGCAAATGTGCGCATGCATTTTTCGTTGAAGCAAAGTAGCGCATTATTTTCAGAGAAATATACCAAGCGAAATCACAAGCTCATGAAACTCAATTATGTGTAAATTATAAACAAAATTCAGGAAATTGTGAAAAAAAACTTTTTGCTGCAGCTTATTCAGTTGAACATTTTTTGTTAGCATTCACCTCTGCCAGTCATAATTACATATACAAGACAGCACATTCACTTTTGCAGTAGAACTTGAATTTGCTTGCGTGTTGTATTTGTTGTCTTTTTTTACTCAGTCGTGACATGAAAAATGTGGACTTCGGATTACTCCAACTTTGACTGGATTCCCAACAATTTTGGTCCTGGATTTTCTTTCATTTTTTTCTTCCATTTCCACACAGTTTTGGACTTTGAAGACCAATTTGGAGATTTCAGACTTTTCTGATTGTGTTGGATTTTTATATGATTTTATTCCAAAATTCAATCTCACTGTAGTAGTCAATGATTACCAGTATGGATTGAAAAAATAAAATGGAATGGTTTTGATACAATGAACAATTTTTTTGTTGAAGTATGTAAGACATGTACGTCTGTCTGTTTCCAGAACACTGAACTGTCCTGTCAGTCTCAGCTGCTATTTTGTGTGTGCTGTTGTTGTTGTTGATGGTCTATTGCACACACAGATCACTATCGATGTCATTTCGGAAACAATTGCTTAGCTCCGTGTTGGAATAAAGTATTTTATTATACAAGAGATTTTGTACACGGAGAAAGGCAGTTTTTCCACAATGGCATCGTAGTGTGCAAAGATGTGAAAATGTAACCTTTGCTGTGGTGTGCACCAGAATTAGGATTTTTGTTTTCTGGACATTTTTTTATGTGGGTCGCAAACAAACGTTCTATTAGAGGCTCTTGTATGAAAATAATATGCACTGCATTTGAGCAACACACACACAAACATGAAAATAAAACACTAATACTTGCCCAATAGTTTATATTACCGAATCATAGGAGGAAAAAAAGTGAAACCCAAATTCCATTTAATTTCACTGGTTTATTGTCTATTTACATAGAGATATTAGACACATGAACACACACCCACTCCCAGAAAAAAGTCTACAAGTGCACACTCTCATACATGTGCAAATAAAAGCATTGGTGTGCACACAGGCATAGTTTCAAGCACTTTACATTCACTTGCACCAGCCTAAGAAATCCAAGCACAGAAAGATAAATAATTGTTTAACATCAATTAATTGGAAATAAATTGGGGGCTAAGGCGCGATATGTTTGGGGGTTTTTTGGTGGGGGGTGGGGGTGTTAAAGCATCAACAACAATTCCATACAACATTTTCAAGCTTAGGTTGCTTCATCTGATAAGTTTTAATCACCCCAAGTTTACATGTCTCACTATAGTGCTATTTCGTTATAGCCAGTGACAGCCAAGGGAGGCAATCGGACAGCCTCCACATAGGTCTAATTAAAGAGTGCCGCCTCTTATTGTTCATACACTCTTTGGTAGGTATTACTTTGCTTTTTTTTTATTTTTTTATTTTTTAAAGGTCATCGTACAGTGCAATGGATCTCAATTAGCTCATAGTATGCAACAACACTGGCTTATTTGATTGTACATGAGCATGAGAGGTCAAGGTTAAGGTCATCCCAAAGCCAAGGTCACTGAAGGTCAAGATCCCCAGGTAAATTATTTTGGCATAATACAGCTTTTGCTGTAGTTTATTTGATAGTACATAAGTGTATTTGGAGCCGGCGGTCAAGGCCCATCTCAAGGTCAAGACCATATATCAAAGTCGGTATTACTTTGCATTTTAATGCCCCTGTTTCATTTTTTTGGGGGGTGGGCACTCACTTTCATGCTAAACATTGCAAGTTTCATAAAGAACATGAGCCACACCTTTATTTATATTTCACTTTGAAAAATAAATAATAAAAAGTTTGACAATCGATTTTTTTTGCTTTTGATTCGTCAATTTTATAGAAGTCTCTTAGTTCAAATAATTCGTTTTTCCTTCATTAATGTTGCACACTTACAGCTTTCATGCTCACACTCAGACCAACCACGCCCAGACCAAACTCGCAACAATACCATTCTGTACCTGGTTTCCCAAAATATTAACACTGTTTCGACTCGTTTTGATTCTTGAATCAACATTATATACAAGATATGGATAGCTGAAGGCGACAGGTTGGATAATTCTGTCAAGGGGAGATAATTCTGTCAAAGTTCTCTCTTAAAGGGAACCACGTTGACCACGCCCCCTCGACAAATCCTTTTAACCATATTCACAGTGAGTGTTACCCCATTGACAAAAATAAGTATATTATATTAAAAAAAAAAAAAACTCTTTCGAAAGTTTTGTTATATTTTTAATTTAAAACTTCCCTAGTTTTTGTGCCTATTAATTGCAACAGGTAGCCAACATTCGTGACCTACAAAAGCTGGTAAGAGACAAAACCCTTGCAAAACAATTGTTCGAGTAAAAGGTTTTTCGTTTTAGGTTGATAAAATAGGCCATACCCTAACCCCAGACTTCAAAAGACACCCTCCTCAAGCGTCATGGTTCACTCAGAAAATAGAGTCAGACGTAACTATTAATCAGGGGAAATCACTCTCTGTCGGAACCGATATTGAAAATTCACACTGTAGCGGTTTGAGCGACGAAAGCCTATTTTATCATTGTGTAATTTGATAACAATGCCAATTTTAGGTTAAAACAACCCAATCTGGACAAAAATAAACAAAGCCTTCAAATTAGGGCTTTTTAAACCGCGGGCGCTTATTTAAATACCCAAAGACTTAGGCGGTCGCGTGTTCAGATACAAGCGTCTGGGTTTAAACGTGGGATGTGTAAACAAGAGCTTACAAAGGACAAAACCGAAGATAGGTCCACTGAACGACAATATATAGTAAGTCTCCTCTCTGAAAATCCTTATCGGGAAGAGAGGGGACTATAAACTAATTACATAACACATAACTGAACGACATTTTGGTAGAGAAATAATCCTGTCGGTACAATCACAGCAAGGGTAAGTTACACGCTGACAGTGGATCCTCAATAGCAAATTGGTAGATAGCGTAGGCCTACCGCCCTATCACTGATAATGATAGCCTCTCCTATCCTATCCTACCCCGTAACTCGAAAGTCGTTGGGGCACCACAAATAACAGTTTAACCAGCGTGCTACATCTTTTTCTGTAACCATCATAGCTTCGCTCAGTGTCAAGCCAGTCACTTCGCGAATGATGTCCTCCCTCCTCTTTTTTCTGTCTCCGTCTTCTTCGGCCTCCTTGCACCGTGCATTGCTTGTTGGTCTTTGCAAGACCTGTTGCTCTGGTGACTTGGCCATACCACCGGAGTTTCCGTTTCTTGACCACTGTGAGCATGTCATGGTGTTGTCCAATGGCTTGTGTGATTGTCTCTCGGACTTCGTCGTTGGTGATGTGCTGGGTATAGGAAATGCGTCCACTCTAAAGAACGCGCCCCTCTCAGTACGTTAATATAATTATTCAGATACGAGGGCCTTTGTGCCCTGTATATATACGATAAATAAGGCTGTGTGTTATCAACCGTTTTTGCTATTACGGATTCCTTATATAGGCGCCCAACTTGTGTGATGCTACTACTGTTGAGACGAGGACGACGACGACGACGACGACGAAGAAGAAGAAGAAGAAGAAGAAGAAGAAGAAGAAGAAGAAGAAGAAGAAGAAGAAGAAGAAGAAGAAGAAGAAGAAGAAGAAGAAGGATGAGGCTATAAGGAATGTGAAGCATCCTTTTTTTTTTTTAAAGCAACCTTACATCTTTGATGTTCTCGTAGTGAAGAACTAACACAGGCAGGTCGGGTTGGTCCAGTAGGGTCTTTTCCCAGCCCAGTACATAGTCGAACCAAGAACCGCCAGGAACTGTTGGGGGGTGAAAAAAATAACACAAATTTAAAACACCTGCATGGCTAATCTAATGAAAGTGATGATCGAAGGGAACGCTCAGACACTACGACGTTTAATTTCAAATTTAGCAAAATGTTATACCTCCAAAAATAGGTATGAATATTATTATAAGAAAAGTGTGGATTAGACATTTTAAAAAAAAATCCTAATAGCTCACAGGTCTGAAGCTGAGAAATTCCTTACAGCACTGAATCCAATCAAACTTATATTAAATTATTTACTGCTTAATTGATTGATTAATTAATGTATGTATGTATCTATTGCTTGGTGTCTTATAATTAATTATAACACTGATATATGTATTACGACATGGAAAGAAAACAAATAAAATAAAATAAACATTTAACTAATATAACATGACACTGAGACACTGCACCCCTACTCCTTCGGATGAGTGTATGAACCGAGGTCTGGTCTGTGCACACGCGCATTCCATCGCACGGACTTTAAAGATCCTGACGCACATTTCCTAGACGGGTGAGCGCCGGCTACACAAGTACACCCAGCATGCTCTCGGTCTCTTCTCTCTCATACCCAGAGGTCCCTGGATTGTGCTCAGTCGTCTGGGTGTCAGACTATGCGCCCATAAGCTGCAAGTGCGCGCCACGTGCGGTTAGAGTTAGATCCTGTATCGGCCAGTGCCTTAAGCGGGTCTTGAGCTGGATAAGCGCTAGATAAAAACAATTAAATAAACAAAAAACGTCTAAAGAAAATTGGCGAAGGCGATGTAGTATTATGTGACCTTTCTACAGAACACAGCGGTCAACACACAGCTTCGCTGAGCCTATACTGATAGACCTGCAAGCAGCTAGAAGGTATACCTCAGCAGGCTCGGGCACTCTCTATACACAGTCCGTCGTCAACATACTGACCTTTGCCCTCTAGAAAAAGATCGAGGAAGCCGTGGAAACTTCCATCGTAGTCGTAATCCACCATCATCTTCAGCATGTGGTAGAACGACACGCACACGTCCTTGGGATTTCGTATCAGGTAAATGATCTTGTTGCTGCACAACATCATCATCATCATCATCATCATCATCATCATCATCATCATCATCATCATCATCATCATCAATCATCATCATCATCATCAATCATCATCATCATCAATCATCATCATCATCATCATCTTTATATTCTTCTTCAACAAAACACCATCTCATCATCAGCATCATCATCATCACCACCACCATCACCACCAACATATACGCTCTACTCATCTTTATCATCATCAACATTATTATTATCCTCATCATCCTCATCCACTTTTCTTCCTCCTCCTCCTGCTCATCTTCCTCCTCCTCCTCATCATCAAAATCAACATCATCCTAATCCTCATCAAGGGAACATGAAGCAATTCCTGACTGCAATATCGCCAATGGTGGGTGTAGACGTTATTATTTACTTTTTATTTGTTTTTAGATAGCGCTTTTTCCAGCTCAAGAGCTGCTCAAGGCGCTAGCTCTAACTCAATCGCGCTTGCCACCCATTCGAGGCATCCAGTTAAAGTAATCAAGCTTTGTTTGAAGCTCACTTGGGTTTGAAAGTTAGGGGTAGTCCTTGATACGATGTGTGTGTGTTGAACACTCTGGGAGGCTCCAAGGCGTCGAAGAACTCTTGTGTGCTGAAGGAAAGCATGAGGCGCTCTTTGGGCAGTCGACTATGCTCCGCCCTGCCCTTCAGCAGCATGTGCACCATTTCCCATATCCAGTGAGTGCCTTGACAAAGCGGAAGAGCTCATCATTATCAGCATTAGCAGCAACAGCAGCAGCAGCATCAACATCATCGTCGTCATCATCATCGCCGTCGTTGTCGTCGTCATCATCATCGTTATCATCATCATTGTCATCATTCAATCCATCAATCTATCATCATCATCATCATCATCATCATCATCATCATCATCATCATTATAATCATTATCATCATCATGAAGACTAGAGTCTGATAACAATATCCATTAGTGCTTTGAGAAGAAAAAGAGAAAAAATGGGGTGGAGTTGAGAGGGGGGGGCCGGGGGGGGGGGGGGGGGGGGGGGGCTAAGAGAGAGATGACTCTTGCTCTGAGATGGATGAAACAGCATGCAGAGTTGTCCCAATATTTCTCAAGAAATGCCAAATCCTCGAACGGGAAGAAGAACTACCTCCATTCTAGCTCCACAAGGTGATGGTGACGCGCGGGCCGGGCTTACTCCAGAAGTAAAAAGAACAAAGAAGCTAAAAAGGCGACGTAAAGGTTTCCTTCTTTAATGTTGCGGTCATTATAGAGACCTTTCCTTTTTCCTTGTGTCTTTTCTTTTTTATAACAAGTCCAGCAGCTTATCTTATTTTAAGTTTAAAGTCCCCGGACACTACTGCGTATAGGGGACTAGTCTAAGTCCAGCAGCCAGCATGCCCCAACTTAATAAAGGGGTTGCCTTCGGATGACAGTAAGCTTATACACCAAGGGCTAGACTGTGCACGCTTTCAATGGCACGGCCGGACTTTACAGATCCTGACGCTCATGTCCTAGACGGGGGAGTGCCGGCTACACAAATATACCTAGGTCCCTTTCTGCCCCACTCGGCCCCGTCCCCCAGCAGATTGGGGCGGCTTGAGGTAGGCCTAGGTCAGGTCCTGTATGGGCCAGCGCCTTGAGCAGTTCTTGAGCTCGAAAAGCGCTAAATAAGAACGATCAAATAAATAAATAAATAAATAAATAAACGTCCACCCAATTCTGAAGAAAAAATTCCTTGGACAGGCACACAGAAATATACGCACACGCACAAACAAGTGAAGGACGGACCAACTGAATCCTTATTACCGCCCACATACAGGGTGCGCCAATAAAATGTTTCCACTTTTTTAATCGTAAATAAGCTTTTTGTTTTAAATGAGAACGTTTTCGAACATTTTATTCACAAATATATCCAATTTATCATTTGAAACCAAACATAATAAAAATTTTCACTGGAAATCCTCAAACAATTCTTTCCCGGATATAGGCTTATCTCATGGCGCACAGACAACTCCCCTGATCTTTCTCCCGCAGACTACTTCCTATATGGGGGAACATGAAGGAGAGAGTGTACTACAACAACCCACATGCACAGACCATTGGGCCCTGAAGACCAACATCCGTCAGGAAATTCGGAGAATCCCACTTGAGACGTGTGGCAAAGTCATCATAAACTTTAATGTGCGTGTTGCGACTGAAATCCAAAGAAGAGGAGCGTGGATTGAGCACATCATCAATTATTAAACTGGGTACAGAACGAATGAAAAAGTGGGAAACCTTTGGCATCAAATGATAATTTGGTGCTTCCGTGACATTTCTGTTAAGAAAATTTTCGAAAACGTTCTCATTGTAAAAGCTTCTGTACAATTAAAAAGTGGTAACATTTTATTTCCCCACCTTGGACATTACGTGGATAGCCATTGTATGATAAATGATATTATAATCTGCCCTTACCTTGGACATTCCGTGGATAGCCATTGTATGATAAATGATATTATAATCTGCCCTTACCTTGGACATTACGTGGATAGCCATTGTATGATAAATGATATTATAATCTGCCCTTACCTTGGACATTCCGTGGATAGCCATTGTATGATAAATGATATTATAATCTGCCCTTACCTTGGACATTACGTGGATAGCCATTGTATGATAAATGATATTATAATCTGCCCTTACCTTGGACATTCCGTGGATAGCCATTGTATGATAAATGATATTATAATCTGCCCTTACCTTGGACATTACGTGGATAGCCATTGTATGATAAATGATATTATAATCTGCCCTTACCTTGGACATTACATGGATAGCCATTGTATGATAAATGATATTATAATCTGCCCTTACCTTGGACATTACATGGATAGCCATTGTATGATAAGTTATATTATAATCTGCCCTTACCTTGGACATTCCGTGGATAGCCATTGTATGATAAATGATATTATAATCTGCCCTTACCGGATTTGGGGTAGCCCATCAACACGATGTCGCTCTCGTCAGCTTGATATTGCTGCATGCGCATGATCTGTGCTGGGATTGTAGGCCAGGGGGCGGTCCACACACCCCACAGCTTGCCCAGGGTGATCAGGTTGCCCTCACCATCGGGTACCCTCTGTATCTCCACTTCGGGCAACTGACACTGGTAATATACTTTTTTGTTGTTTGTTGTTGTTGATGTTGTTGTTGTTATTAGTAGTAGTAGTAGTAGTAGTAGTAGTAGTAGTAGTAGTAGTAGTAGTAGTAGTAGTAGTAGTAGTAGTACATCACAGGCGCTAGTATCTGGACACGCGAGCGCCTATGGACACGCGAGAGCCTATGCGTTTGCGTGTCCAGATACAAGCAGCGGCTGAGAGCTACACGTTCTTGAAAGTGGTGAAAGACTGCTAACTCCCTGTTGAATATGGGCTATTATTATTATTATTATTATTATTATTATTATTATTATTATTATTATTATTATTATTATTATTGGTGGTGGTGGTGGTGGTGGCGGCGGTATTATTATTTGTCATTATTTATAATAATAATAATAATAATAATAATAATAATAATAATAATAATAATAATAATAATAATAATAAGTAGTAGTAGTAGGAGTAGTAGTTGTAGTAGTAGTCATTAATTGTGATGATGAAGATGATGATGATGATGATGATGATGATGATGATGATGATGATGATGATGATGATGATGATGATGATGATGATGATGATGATGATGATGATTTAATTTCAAGACAAACAAAAATTCTGCGTAAATATCTTCATTTAAACATTCAGTAAATCAACACGTTAAAAAGCAAATTCATTATTTTTACCTGTGGAGCATTTTGGTTGGTTGAGCACACTTGTTCTCCCTTTTGATTGGTCGATCTGTAATTTGTAGAATTTTCATTGGTCAATCTCTCTTTCTCCGCGTTGTGATTGGCCGATTCATTCGGCTCCGTGAAGTTGTGATTGGTCGAGCTGTTCTTCTCTGCCCTCAGGACGAGAATGGATTCTTTGGGGAGGTCTTCGACAAAGGTGACCGTTTTGGGTGGTGAATTGGAGGTAGGGGCCACGTCGTCCTTCCTCATCAGCTTGCTAACGCAGCGATTGCCCATTCCCTTCCAGTTAAGATCGAGGAGAATCCAAAGACAGAGGGAGCAGACTTACGCCGTTTGTCGAGCGTCGAAGTTTTTTGTTTTCAGCAATAGACGGATGTAGGACGAAGTTGTAACTCGCTATTTAGGAGCCAGTCACTTGGTTTACTCATACGATATGCCTAGTTACAATTTCACTGAATGTGCTCATTTGATAAAACAAAGCGTAAAAGGATCAGAATCGCTGGTGCTTTGTTAATTAAGTGTTGCCATGCCACGCAAAGAATCCCAAATCCGTTATAAGAATACAGAAGACAGAGCACGGTTTGGGGAAGCGCAAGTGTGTAGTTTGGCGCACAACTCCATGTCACAGAGGCGTGCTCGGGGCGCACACACTAACCATTAGGGATTCACATTTTTGTAGGGCCTATAGGGCTACTGCGCACAATCCTTAATGATATGGCGTACGAACAGGGTCAAACGCGCCATGAAAAGTAGCGATACTTTGCATCGATACTTTTTGAAAAGTATCGCTACTTTGCATCGCTCCGTTATGAAAGGATCGATCCTTTTCATCGCGCATTTTCGAGTTCTTCCGAATACACAGTATGCAAATTTTCCAAAAGTTTGATCGGAACTAAAGCGGAACACAAAACAGGCAATCGCGCCAATCTGCTTGCTTTCCTTTCGTTTTGCGTTACTTGAGGCCGAAAGATGGATGTCGATATTATTTATTAACTAATATTAATTCTTATATTTAGCTATTTGGAAAAATTCTATGTATTAATTAATTTGCTCTGCAAACGACAATTGGAACTGCGGAATGTTACATAATACATGTATATTATTTCATTAGCTTGGCCGATTTCAGTTTTGCAGAAACAGTGTGTTTCGCCTCGGTAAACTTCGGAACTGCGCGATGAAACTGCTCGAGCTAAAGTATCGATTGCATCGGTACTTTTTAAAAAGCATCGATACTTTCGCAATTGGCGTTCCATTTGAGAAAATGTGCGATCCTTTTGAGAAAAGTAGCGATACTTTCCTAAACGGATGGATCCTTATGAGAATAGTATCGATGCAAAGCATCGCTACTTTTCATCGCGCGTTTGACCCTGTTCGTACGCCATATAATGAAGTAAACTCTCACGATTAGTTTCAGTACACTCATAATACCATTCTCTTAGTCGTGCTAATAGCCGCTCCTTTAGTTTCACTCACATGATTTCACTTTTCATGTTGCACGAACACCGATAGGCCTATAATAAAATAAACATGACTTGCAAAAAATATCTGTACTAGGCCGACTACCCATATGTAGCATATTAGAACATGACGTTGCAGGTTCAAGCGGCAAGTTCTGGTAGAAGTGTACATTGACCTCAAGATGACTTCCAACTTTGGAATAAAACAGTTATCTCCTTATATGCTAGGTGTCGAAGACTATAGCTTTACTTACGTACGAACGAACGAGTAAAACAATCTGTCTGTCTATCTGTCTGTCTGTCTGTCTCTCTGTCTCTCTCTGTCTCTCTCTCTTTCTCTCCTCATTACAAAAAGGGGCTAGTGAACTATAGGAATGGACTGAATACAACCACATGGCTCTCAATCCAGACAAAACAAAATCCATGCTAATTACAACAAGACAGAAAAGACAAAATGTATCAATAAAACTTCTTCCATTAAAAATTGGCAATACCATAATTGCTGAAGTACAGTGTCATAAACTTCTTGGAGTAACTATAGACAATAATTTGTCCTGGGTAAAACATATTTCAAATATTAGTAAAACTATTTCTAAAAGGACTTACCAATTATCAAGGATAAAGCATTTATTAAATTTACATTCCCGTAAACTATTTTATTCCGGTCATATTCAATCATTTATTGATTATTCTTCTACTATTTGGGATTCTGCTAGTGGCAATGCAATGAAACCTTTAATTAGAATTCACAAACGTGCAATTAAACAAATTTTACTGAAACAAAAAATCTCTCCAGATGACTATAAACGGATCAATATTCTACCTCTTACCGACAGACTAAAATTTAATATAGGCGTTTTCATGCACAAGGTCCTTTCTGGCAATGCACCTTCCTATCTTCTCTTTTTTTTAAAAAAAACTGCCAGATCGTCCACAAAATTAAATGTTCCAATTCCAAGAATTGATATCTACAAAACTAGTCTAGCTTATTCCGGTTCCATTTTGTGGAATAACTTTCCTGAAGATCTCCGCACTCCAGCATCTAAATTTACATCATTTAGAACACGTCTCCTAAAACACATTAAAAATTAAATACACATTAATTGTTAATGTTGTTGATTGAGATTAACAACATTAATTTGATTTCAATTGTTTGAAAAGGATTTTATCTAATGATGACTTTGTTTATTTGTTATTGTTCCATGATATGAATGTTATAACCTTGAGTTGTAGTTAATAGTTATTGTTAAAGCCCCAAGGGCAAGATGTAAAAAAGCGCATCCAGCGCTTATTCTTTTACCCTTGCAAAATAAAGTTGTTATCTTATCTTATCTTATCTTATCTTATCTTATCTTATCTTATCTTATCTTATCTTATCTTATCTTATCTTAACTCTCTCTCTCTCTCTCTTTCTCTCAGAAGACCCTGACCCTGCCCCTGTCACCGCCTTTACAGGCAAATTTTGGCAAGTCATAATAATATTGACCATTTATTTAATCGGTGTGCGACAAGGATGCAGATCACAAAGGCACAGTCAGCATAGGGGGTAGAGCAATCTTCAACCTCCGTTTTGCGGATGACATTGATGGATTGGCTGGAGAGGAACAAGATCTTGAACAGCTTGTACAGAGGTTTGACACCACCTCCAGAACCTATGGAATGGAAATAAGTGCAAAGAAGACCAAAACGATGACCAACAACACCAAAGGCATCAAGGTGGACATCAAAGTCAAAGGCCAATCCCTCAACATAATGCATAGTTTGAAATATTTAGGAGCCACTGTACCAGACAATGGGTCCCGGCAGGAAGTCCTCTCCAGGATAGCACAAACAACTACGGCCCTGACAAAGGTTGAAGCCCACTTGGAAAGACAGGACCATCAGTTTACATTCCAAAGTAAGGCTGCTACGCTCCCTTCTTATCTCCATTTTCCTATATGCTTGCGAAACATGGACCCTCACAGCAGATTTACAACGAAGAAGCATGAAGATGAGGTGTACAGAAGACTTCTGGGCATTTCCTATACCCAGCACATCACCAACGACGAAGTCCGACAAACCATCACACAAGCCATTAGACAACACGATGGCATGCTCACAGTGGTGAAGAAACGAAAACTCTGATGGCATAGCATAAGACCTTGCAAATACCATCCTGCAAGGCACAGTGCAAGGAGGCAAAAGAAGAGGGAGACATAAAAAGAGGTGGTAGGACAACATTCGAGAATGGACTGGTTTGACAGTGAACGAAGTCATGAGGGTTCCTAGAACAGAGAAAAATGGAGTACGCTGGTTAAACGATCATCTGAGTTACCGGATAGGATAGGATAGGTTTATTGACTCCACGGATGAAAAATCTACGGAAAATATATTATCGGACATTATTGAATATAGTCATTCCTACTACAGAAATCAGCATTGATAACACAGTAGTGGAATGTCAAAAAGACCTAGAAAATTTCAGCCCACGCGAGCAAACGACTGCACGTTAAGTTCGTGCTCAGGATTGTAACAGCAAATACAAATATCGCGATTCCGGATGTCCAGGATTCGATATTTCACTCGTACACTAGTCGTGCGGTTCGACCTTGCGGTTTTTTTGTAAACACTCTGCCCCATCATCCTTTGCACTAGGCCGATGGCCTCTCTCTCTCTCTCTCTCTCTCTCTCTCTCTCTCTCTCTCTCTCTCTCTCTCTCTCTTGTAAACAGGTGTAAAATCAAATCAAATAAAATCAGATTGAATAAATACCAGCAAACACCTTGAGGTAACGGACTCTATGCACAAGACGGCACGCGAAATCGGCATGGTCACGTGGCGCGGCAATAACAAAGCGGTCATGGCTTCTTTTATCTCGCTCGCGTGTACTCCTATGCCGCTTAAAAACTTTAACTGTATCGACATTTTGGGATATTGTGATGTTTTGAACCTTTGTGCAATAATGATTACAGACAAATTATTATCAAGGGACAGGCTTTTTTTTTAAAGAGCGATTTGTCACTGACATTCAGTTTAGAGTTCACCAATATTTCATCTTTCAGTGGAAATCAATAAAAGGAAATGTTCTTTTTCTTTGCATAAAGGTTTTACGTCGGAGTTAGAGCATCCAAACGCAGCACAGTACTTCACCATTTTCAAACTCGAGCACGCTGTGTTATTCCCGCAGCTCGTGACCTTTGTGCATAGAGCCCACTGAGCCTCGTTCCTTAGACCTGTATAATATTATATAAACGCGGAACGCTAAGTAGTAGTAGTAGTAGTAGTAGTAGTAGTAGTAGTAGTAGTAGTAGTAGTAGCAGTAGCAGTAGCAGTAGCAGTAGCAGCAGCAGCGGCAGCAGTAGCAGTAGCAGTAGTAGTAGTAGTAGTAATTTATATATTCCCATGTCAAATTAGTTGCACTGTTCTCTATTAGAAAATACAAACTCAGCACCTTATATTTAGATATATTTCGGGAAAAGTTGCTCCTCTTCCTCCTGTCAGCAGTTTTGTGTGTGTGTGTGCAGGGCCGGATCCAGGAGGGGGGGGGGGGGGTAACCTGGATTCCGGATCCCCCCTCCAAAGTAAAAAAAAAAAAGATTTTATTTAATGCAAAGAGTTTCAATTTAAAAAAAAATGTTTTAAGAACATTGCAGTTTTTAGTCACTTTTGGTCCAAGGTACAAAGAGTTATTTATAGACAATTCAACGGAAATCTATTTCAAGGGATCCGTTGAAACGTCCAAAGCGTTTTCCCGTTGAAACGACCAAATAACCCAACCCCTAAGCCTAAATTAGTAAATGCAGCCATATTTTCCTGTTCCGCAAGCCTCTTCCAGCACCTTCACCTTGATACTGCCCCAATCCCCCAAAAACCACTTTTTAGAAACATTAATTAAGATGCTAAGTTGATAATTATGAACACAGCGTTCGTTGCCTGGTTTGGTGAAGTTAGCAAAATGGCAAATGCTTTGACAACTGATGTTATTGTTCCTCGTCAAGCATCCCGACAGACTCTCCGTGACAACCAACCTGCGGCCACTCCAGAAGAATATTTCAAGATTAGCATTGCCATTCCTTTCTTGGAACACCTGTCAACCGAATTGGACTCGAGGTTCAAAAATGCTGACCTAGCAGTTGATGGTCTCTGTCTGGTGCCAAGCACTTTAAAAGACAACCAGGATGGTTTCATGCAGGTTTCAGAAGGGGTGAAGACACTGGCAATGTTGTTGGAGTCTGGCCTACCAGACTACCCTTGATGCAGAATACCAAAGGTGGGTTTGCAAATGGCGAAGTGCTGCTGAGAATGCGACAGCTATCATCCCATCCACGGCATCAGAAGCACTGAAACATTGTGACAGGGATTTTTATCCCAACCTGTTCATCATGCTAAAGTACCCTTGCACCCTGCCTGTCACTACTGCCGAGTGTGAGCGTTCAAACAGTCAGTTGCGCAACCTGAAAAACTACCTGCGCTCCACAATGGGGCAACAGAGGCTCAATGGACTTGCTTTACTGAAAGTGCACAGGGATGTTGATATTGACTCCAAAGAGGCAGTGAACTGTTTTGCAGGAAGATACAATTCACAAATGGTACTAATGCCGAGGAACCTAGTGCAGCAAGACTGAAAATGAAAGCAGGGCTGTGATGTTCATAAAGTACAAGGTAAAGCTTTATACCGTTACCGATCGACAAAAGGTAGTGAATAATAATAGTATACAAAACATCTCTGCTGATAAATAAATGTTTGTGTGTGTGTTGTTGTTTATTTAAGGGAGGGGCAGAGGATTATTTTTGTACCCTAGTTTGTCAGTTCAATTGTTAAAAAAGATCAAATTTCCCAGACCACCACAAATGGCTTTTTCAAGGTTCAGATTGCACCAGATTGCACCATTTTGCATCCTTGAAAAAAAATAATAAATCCGGGGGGGCATGCCCCCGGACCCCCCTAGAATGCTCGGCGCTTCGCGTCTTCGCTGAATCTGTAACCCCCCCCCCCCCCCTTCGACTTTTCCCAGGACCGGCCCTGGTGTGTGTGTGGGGGGGAGGTTATTTGTGTGTGTGTGTGTGTGTGTGTGTGTGTGTGAGTGTGTTTTTGTTTAGGGCATTCTGTCCATTGTAGTAACAGGCTTACTACAATTTAAAACATAAAACTAAAATCTAACTAGCGATTTTGTCATAAAAGGACACAAGTTCAACTCTCAATTCAAATGTCCGAGCTAAACAAACAGGCGTTCGAGATGTTGTTAGCTGAGGAGTGTGAGATAAGCTTTAATTCGCTGAAAACTGCAACGACGACAGCCCTTGGATTCATCGTTGCGGCGCTGGGGTCTTTCATTCGACCATACTGTAGACCTGCTTCAACAGTTGTACTGACCAGCATCTCGAATAGCTAGCTCTCTATGCAGAGAAATGTTTTCGTTTTTCTATTTTAAAAATATATTTTATTCTAAGTTGCTCACTGTTTGTCTTGTTGGAAGCAGCACTGATAGAAACAGATCGTCGCCATCTGAAATCCAAAATCAAATATGAGAAAAGCACTTATCTAACAGTAAAAGGCCCGCTGGTTATTATGAGAAAAGCACTTATCTAACAGTACAAGGCCCGCTGGTTATTATGAGAAAAGCACTTATTATCTAACAGTAAAAGGCCCGTTGGTTATTATGAGAAAAGCACTTATCTAACAGTACAAGGCCCGCTGGTTATTATGAGAAAACTGCTTATCTAACAGTACAAGGCCCTTTGGTTATTATTAAAAGGCCCCAATTCGAAGGCTTTGTTTACTTTTGGCAAAAAGCGTGTTTACCCTAAAATTCGCATTGTTATCACATTACACAATCATACAGCGGGGTTTCGTTGCTCAAACCAACCGCCAAATTTGGAATGCTCAATTTTTGGTTTTGACGAAGTGACTTCCCTTGATTAACGGTACATCGAATACCACAGGGGTGTGACCTTTGACCCTATTTCTGATCGAACTTTTGAAATGTGCGTCTTTGGTGTCTGAGATAGGGCAGGATCTATTTTATCAACCTAACACGAAGAGCCTTACCAAGCAAGTTTTTGTATGGGTTCTGTTTTTTTACCGTCCTTGGTAGATGCTATTTTTAGCTCAAGAATGTTGGCTAGTAGTGGTTGCTATTAATAGCCACGAAAAAAAAACTATGTAATTTATTCATTTAAAAAAAAGTACTTTCGAAAGAGTTTTTTTTTGTTTTATCTTATTTTGTTCCGTGAGGCAACCCTCACTGTGATTGTTAAAAGGATATGTGGAGGAGGGCGTGATCAAAGACGGCCCCTTTAACCAGCCCTGACAAAGTGCCAACAATGGAAAGGTAAATCGGTCAGACGTGTTGATTCGCTTTGGTAACTTGTAGACCAGACAGCCTGCATCATAATAACACGATAGCGCGATAAAGACGATAGCACAATAGTATTTCATTTCGCGCAGTACCTTAAGGGGCTTGCTCATTATAACGTACAACAAGATGGCAAGCCGTTCAAGTGTGTTTCCAGACACTCGCTCCCATCCTCCGAAAAATTGGCATTTTCAAAAGTGCCCATTTCTTGGCAGTGTTTGGTGACTCGGACTTATCATAAAGAAGCGAAGTGGAGTATAAGGAATACTATATTTACTATCTTTTAGGATACACACACACGCACACACCTACACACACACTGGAAAGCCAGTTTTTAGCGCAAAACGTATTTAGGAAATGGTGAAGCACTTTGACCTTGACCTTGGAAAAAGTACAAATACGAACGACCTAACATTCCAGCAATAGTTAAAGTAAGCGTAAATTTAAACGTATGAATTTCGGTTCAGTGATTCCTGAGATAAGACAAAAAAACAATGTTCTACTTTTTTTTTTTAAGTGAACTTCGGAGCGACAGACAGCCCATAATTTGAAGTACCTGTATGTCAAAACTCAACAAAACCGCTTACGCCCTTTTGGATATATTAGCAATAAAATGGCTCCAATGACCTTGACCTTTGCAGTAGGGCAAATAGGACGGCACGGGAGGCAGACCCCTAGTCTAGGTAATTTTTCTCCGAAGTTTGGTCAAAATCCGTTCACTGGTTCTTGCAATATGGCGTTCAACGGACCGACCGACAGACAGACAGACCGACATTTGGCTCGTTCTGATCCCATCTCACCAACCTCCATCCCCTCTCACCGACTATTTCAAAGTATTCCAGATAATTTTTTTTAAAGTTAATATTCGCCTCTATTGTCGGAACAAACTAAAATGAAGTAGAACAGTAAACAAACGGGAATAGGTCAAAGGTGGTCACTCATTCGCTGACTCATGAACTAAACAAGAACTTATATGAGAACACACGTACTGTACACGATAACGCTTATAATAATACCTTTCACAATTACTAGCATTCGGTATAGAGAGGTTCACAAGCCTTCGTTTGTTGACTTGCGATCTAGACAAACTTTCATGATAACATTGCGATAACGATGAAGATGACAATGTCTCCTACAATCACTAAAGATGAAAAGACGTACAATGAAATAAACAAACGAACAAACTAACATGTAGATGACAAACACAATTTTACTTAGAGTAACCAAATAGGAGGCAGGCGGAATTCGTTATAAGGTGACTCGTGATCGTGATTTATTATTATTATGATTATCCCCCCTCCCTCCCCAATTTCTGTAATTATGCTTGAACTGGCCATCTTAAATTATAGGCATAAACAGTCCGAACACACATGCAACGAAGTCCAGGAGAAATTGTTTTCCTTCGTTATAGTCGAAGCTTGTTATAGCTGTAGTAGACGGTTAGAGGTCGAATTGTGTGTTTGTAATCGTTATACCCGCCGTGTCTCTAAAATGGATCTTTGATGTAAGATTTACTACAGCCCAATACTCGTCAAGCTGTATTCGCGTCATGTTATTGTAATAGGGTTGATTTTAGACGAGTTCTAGGCAGGTCATTACGCATGCAGGTAGGTGATCGATTTCCATATGTAAGTATTGTCATTTGGCTGAATAATGTCTGTGCGTGAGAGAGAGAGAGAGAGAGAGAGAGAGAGAGAGAGAGAGAGAGAGAGAGAGAGAGAGAGAGAGAGAGAGAGAGAGAGAGAGAGAGAGAGAGAAAGGCGCAGACGGTCTTTGTTCGGCTCATCTTGGGATACGCCAGAGTTCAGTAGGGAACCCTCACACTCAGAGGGACATTGAGCAATACAGCGACGGGCGGCCAGAGTTCAGTAAGGAACCCTCACACTCAGAGGGACATTGAGCAATACAGCGACGGGCGGCCAGAGTTCAATAAGGAACCCTCACACTCAGAGGGACATTGAGCAATACAGCGACGGGCGGCCAGAGCTCAGTAAGGAACCCTCACACTCAGAGGGACATTGAGCAATACAGCGACGGGCGGCCAGAGTTCAATAAGGAACCCTCACACTCAGAGGGACATTGAGCAATACAGCGACGGGCGGCCAGAGCTCAGTAAGGAACCCTCACACTCAGAGGGACATTGAGCAATACAGCGACGGGCGGCCAGAGTTCAATAAGGAACCCTCACACTCAGAGGGACATTGAGCAATACAGCGACGGGCGGCCAGAGCTCAGTAAGGAACCCTCACACTCAGAGGGACATTGAGCAATACAGCGACGGGCGGCCAGAGCTCAGTAAGGAACCCTCACACTCAGAGGGACATTGAGCAATACAGCGACGGGCGGCCGGATTCGTTCTCAACTACTACCATAGCATCGCGAGCGTGAGCGCCATGATTGACTAAGTAACTATCGACTGTCTGGGATGGCCCACTCTCAAGCCCTGATGGATTGAAATCAGACTGTGTGCATGCTGCGGAAAATCAGGAATGGACAAGTCCTGGGGGTGCGACACAGCAAGCTACATGCAGCCCGCAGCCGCAGAGGTCATGACCAAAAGTTCCGGCTGATCCAGTGCGGGGCAGACTGGAGGGAAGTTCTCCTTCTTCCCCTCGCACCATCAGGGACTGGAACGGGCCCTCTCCGCCGATGAAGCCAACGCCCCTCTAGCACACTATTTCTGTCAGGTGGCACTTAACCTACACAGCCACTCCGCACCATTCTCACCCCCACCCCTCCTTTCTTCTCAGCTCACCCTCCCTCCCCAATCTCATCTGTTACTTACGTGACATTATTTTTTTAAAAATCTGTATTATTATTATTATTATTATTATTATTATTATTATTATTATTATTATTATTATTATTATTATTATTATTATTATTATTATTATATTTTTAAAAAAAATTATTTGTTCTTGGTATTGTTTCTTGCAGCGACTTGTGAGCCTGGTACTAAGGCCTCGCTCAGTTTGTTGTTGTGGCTGGAATGCATGCGCTAAGTCCAGCAGCTTTATATGTGTGCCTACAGCAAGTATCTTCACATTATTCCTGTTTGTTTGTTTGTTTTAAATTTGTTTAACACCACCCCTTGGATAACACGGCATCCCTCTAGTAACAACATACAGCACCAAATGCATCAATGGATGAATAAATTGTGTCTGCACAACCTTACAAGAAGAGAAGAAGAGGCAGAAAGACACACACAAAAAGAGAAAGAGAGAGAGATGGGCGGAGTGGGGTGGGGTGGGGAGTAGAAGGTGCGGCTCGTAAACCGATTCAGCCTCTGACTACCAATGGTATTTCTGAACCCTTCCGCAACGATAGTACCAAAAGCGTCTTTAGTATTATAACACTAGAGAGTGACATACAGAGAGACAGACTGATAGACCCAACACTGAACAGTGATAACTCGGTCAATCAAAGTGCATGCAGACGCAACAATTCATGAACAGATAACTCGTTCAATCCTATGCGAAAGAATTTCAACGACGCCCGAAATCTTAAACCCAGACTAAACATAATATTAGACAGCGTCGACGTCACCAGATCATCAGGTCTTGCAAAGACCATCCTGCAAGACACAATGCAAGGAGGTAGAAGAAGAGGGAGACCGAAAAAGAGGTGGGAGGACAACATTCGAGAATGTACTGGTTTGACACTGAGCGAAACAATCAGGGTTGCTCAGGACAGGGAAAGATGGAGTATGCTGGTTAAACGATCATCTGTGGTGCCCCTAGGACCTCCGAGTTACGGGTTAGGATAGGATAAGATAGGTCGACGTAAAGTCACTTTCAACGCAAACAAAACTGCACACAGCTGTACGTTATGTAAAACTCGCTGCAGGGAAGACAACCACGGCTAAAGTAAACAAGATTGCAAGCCGTATATATTTCCAGATGCGACGCTCTATAGCCTGTGTGGAAGGGAAGTAAGTAGGATGTGCAAAGGGAGGATGGGGAAGGGAAATCATTTTCAAACTTGATAATTTGGTTTTCGCGGTGTTGTGGTTCCAATTTCAATCTCTTTTTTCACTTCTTTCTCCAGGAACGAAAGTTTCTTGAAATGTTGATATTTAATGTACTACGAAAATTATATAACCAAATAACTAATTTATGTTTGTGTTTTTTTTTCCAAAGACAAAATAAACTATTAGCAGACTATAAATACTCCATAAACTAAATAGATCTACTATTAAAAATGAAAAAAAAAGCTATAACGCTACTCTTGTATAGACAGCTCTGTCGAAACTATTATTCTAATCCACTAATATTTTAATATTAAACAAAATTATTAAAATTAGATATTGAAAGGAGAGAACAACTAGTGTTTAATGTCATACAACAGGTCCTAAATTTAATATGTTGTTGTTGTTGTTGTCGTTGTTTTGGCAGGAAGGCCACTGTAGTGTAATGTTCAAGATTTTATGCAGCATTATACAAAACCATAACTTTGACAGTGTCAATTTCTCACTAAAACTAAAACTAATGATTAAAATATAGTCTTCAAAGAAAATTATGATATTAACTAGTAATGATAATGAAACTATGCCACACTTACCTCTCCGCTAATGCACAACAACGATGAGTTCTTCCGTCACTGGTGCCCCAGTTCTCAGCCCCGTACTCTTATAGATCATACGCCCGCTGCGGTTTCATCACACTGGCGAAACGGTTACTACGTTGCAGGGATCGTAGTAGAGAACGGTCCAGTGTACAGGAGTGGGTCCTCTCTCTCCGTCTTGGTCCAGGGTCGGACCTGGGAAAAGTCGAAAGGGAGGGGGGGGGGGTTACAGATTCAGCGAAGGCGCGAAGCGCCGAGCCTTCTAGGGGGGTCCGGGCCTCCCCCCCCCCCCCCGGAAATTGTTTTTTTCAAGGATGCAAAATGGTGCAATCTGGTGCAATCTGAACCTTAAAAAAGCCATTTGTGATGGTCTGGGACTTTGAGCTTTTTTAACAATTGAACTGACAAACTCTGGGGTACAAAAATTATCCTCTGTCCCTCCATTAAAAAAACCCACACACACACAAACATTTATTTATCAGCAGAGATGTTTTGTCTACTATTATTATTCACTACTTTTTGTTGATCGTTAACGGTATAAAGCTTTACCTTGTAGTTTATGAACATCACCGCCCTACTTTCACTTTCAGTCTTGCAGCTCTAGGTTCCTCGGCATTAGTACCATTTGTGAATTGTATCTTCTGGCAAAACAGTTCACTGCCTCTTTGAAGTCAATATCAACATCCCTGTGCACTTTCAGTAAAGCAAGTCCATTGAGTCTCTGTTGCCCCATTGTAGAGCGCAGGTAGTTTTTCAGGTTGCGCCACTGACTGTTTGAACGCTCACACTCGGCAGTAGTGACAGGCAGGGTGCAAAGGTTCTTTAGCATGATGAACAGGTTGTCACAATGTTTCAGTTCTTCTGATGCCGTGGATGGGATGATAGCTGTCGCATTCTCAGCAGCACTTCGCCATTTGCAAACCCACCGTTGGTATTCTGCATCAAGGGTAGCGTTGTATGGTAGATCAGGCTCCCACAACATTGCTAGTGTCTTCACCCCTTCTGGAACCTACATGAAACCATCCTGGTTGTCTATTAAAGTGCTTGGCACCAGACAGAGACCATCAACTGCTAGGTCACCATTTTTGAACCTCGAGTCCCATTCGGTTGACAGGTGTTCCAAGAAAGGAATGGCAATGCTAATCTTGAAATATTCTTCTAGAGTGGCCGCAGGTTGGCTGTCACGGAGAGTCAGTCAGGATGCTTGACGAGGAACAATAACATTAGTTGTCAAAGCATTTGCCATTTTGCTGACTTCACCAAACCAGGCAACGAACGCTGTGTTTATAATTATCAACTTAGCATCTTAATTAATATTTCTAAAAAGTCGTTTTGGGGGGGATTAGGCAAGGTGAAGGTGCGGGAAGAGGCTTGCGGCCAGAACAAGAAAATATGGCTGCATTTATTAATTTAGGCTTAGGGGTTGGGTTACTTGGTCGTTTGAACGGGAAAACGCTGTGGACGTTTCAACTGATCCCTTGAAATGGATTTCCGTTGAATTGTCTATAAATAACTCTTTGTACCTTGGACCAAAAGTGACTAAAAATTGCAATGTTTTAAAAACTAGTAAAAAATTGAAACGCTTCGCAATTCAATTTTTTTTTCTTTCTTTAGTTTGGAGGGGGGAGGGGTTCCGGAATTTAGGTAACCCTCCCCCTTCCCCTGGGTCCGGCCCTGCTGTCTGTCTCTCTCCCTCCCCCGCTCACGCTTTCTTTCTTTCTTTCTTTCTTTCTCTCTCTCTCTCTCTCTCTCTCTCTCTCTCTCTCTCTCTCTCTCTCTCTCTCTCTCTCTCTCTCTCTCTCTCTCTCTCTCACACACACACACGTTCTCTCACATGCTCTCTCTCTTCTCTCCCTCACTCTTTCTCTCTTTCTCTCTCTCTCTCTCTCTCTCTCTCTCTCTCTCTCTCTCTCGTTCACGCTCCCCAACCCCATCTATCTCTATTTCTCTCCGAGTTTTCTCCCCCTCCCTTTCTCTACTCCCCACGCTCTCTCTCTTCTCTCACCCTCTCTTTTTCACTCTCGCTCTTTTTCACATTCTCTCATCCTTTGTCTTTTCTTTCAAGCTCCCTCTCCTCCCATCCCCTCCTCTCTCTCCCTCCCTCCCCAAGCTATTCTACTCAAAACTACAGCTACATAAACACTCATGTGTGGGGCGCAATATGTGTAATTTATAATTATTTACAATTTTATACCCCCCTTCATGGTTGTTACCTATGCAATATGGAATGGCACAATTGAAGCGCTGTTATAGCCACACGACACCGAAGCCTATAGGCGACTACTGGTCACATTATTCTGACACCAGCGAACCAGTTGATGGTAAGGGGAAAATAAAATTGTCCCACGTTGACCAATCCGGGATTCGAACCAGGTACCTTTCGGTTACTAGTAAGACGCTCTACCAACTGCTATATTGTATTCATAAATTAATACCCCCCATTGAATAGGGATTAGTGGGGTAAAGAACGTTGGTTGTCAATTGAACAAATTGGAACTTGTGAAAATTTAACACTGCTTTGCATAATCATAATTATTGTCAAATTCAGTTCAATTTGTAAATATTTTATTGTTTCCTTTGGTTTGATTTTCTTTGTTGTTTTTGTATGATTATTTTTTTAATTTTCTTTAACGCTTGTTGTTATAGTCCCCTCCCCCCCCCCCCCCCCCCCCCCACAGTTTGTTTGTTTGTGTTACGTTGAAACGTGAACGAAAGTATGTCGGAAGCGCGCACGATAGATCTAATCGTTTCGTTTTGCAAAGTATTCAATAATGGTGTTTATTTACCTTTGATTTGAGTTTGCATTGTTGTTAGGAGAGGCTTTGTATAACGTTGATAATTTGCGTTAGTCGATATTATTTGAGAATATTCTGGATATGCGTGTTTACTCTTGATAGAAATTTCCCGATACATGTCGAAGCAAGAGGTCGTTCTGGAAGATATAAAAATATGTATTGACGTAAGTCAGTGATGACGATCTTTTATTCGATTGGTGGCAGTGCGTCGTTTCTACAGTATTCGAAATCCTTCCGGAAGAGAGAGAGGTTATTTAATCGTGTGCCGAGATTGTTGTTGAGAGAGTAAAGTTGTTGATAGTGATTTGGAGAGTTGCTGTGAAAGTTGTTGAGTTGAGTTGAGATTTGTATGCAGTTGTTGATGTGTGCTGAATAAAAGTGGAAAACTCCATACGTCGACTTTGTGATTTGTATGCTGTTTGAGCAGGCTGTGTGAATAAACGAATCTGAGTTACACAACTATCAGGAATTCAAGCATCGGGGCTGAATCAGATACTGATAGAAAACACCATCATCAAACAGAGTGTAACAGTTTGTTTGTACATTGCTTAAGGTCCAGTTAATTCTTTAGAGTTGTATCAGGACCGTGGGACAGGACAGAGCAATACAACACAGATGACATCAGCTTCATGGCACCTCACACGGATCAAGTTTACAAGGTCATAAAATTATGAGGCGCTGGAGACGCAGAGTATTCACCTCAATTTTTTGAACTCCAGGTTTAAAAACCAGTATAAAAGGAAATATAAAAATCTTAAATACTAAACATAAGTAATTAACAGGCAGAATGTATTTTAGTTGGTGACTTGGTGGTATGGTGGCTTTGATGTGGCCATGTCACAAGATCAAATGGACTATCCAAATTAATCTTACAGTACAAGGTGGGAGGACATTACATTACATGATTATTGCTTTAGGTCCAGCGGACTCTTCCGAGCCAAATCAGGACCGGACAACCCCTGATCCGCATAGAAGATCTGCTGAAACAACCCTAGTGATAAAACTGAAAGCTCTTCACAAGCCAGTCACTTTACAATAAAGACATCCCACGCAGGGGACGCTGAGGCTATACTCTAATTTATCGAACCCCCGTTTACAAATACAAAATATAATACAAACATCATTATAAATTATGAACAAAACACATACATATAAAATGCCTACATTGCTAAATAAGAACATCATAGGAAGCCCTAGTGACCACCTGGCAGAAAGCGTCCAATATTTACAAGCTGATCCAGCAGACCTCACACACAAATAAGGAGTCTTGACCCGGAGGAGTTTTCAAGAAAAAAGGTAGGTGACTGGTCTAGCAAAGAAGAAGATAGTATAGCAGATTGATTGAACAGAGCAGGAATGAATAAATGATTGAACAGAGCAGGAAAGAATAAATGAGAAAGACAGCGACAGTGGGAATTTAAAGCACTAAATTTCCAGAAAGTGGGGATACTATTTATACTGAAACCCCCGGCACCCCAACGAGGGAAGGTGGGAGGAAGAGAGACAGACAGAAGAAGAGGTGGGAAGATAACATTGTAGAGTGGACAGGTCTGAGATTGAATGATGACCTAAGAGAGGCAGAAAACAGAGAAATTGAGAGAATTTATTGCCAAATCATCAGTGGTGCCCCCACGGTTCACAAGATTACGTGATAGGTGAGGTGGTGAAGGTGATGGTGGCTTTATTCTGCCATATGACACTAGTATTTGCCTTCTTCTGCCTGTTAATTTCTTATGTTTATTATTTAGGATATTTATATTTCCTTTTATACTTTTTTTTAACCTTGATTTAAAAAAATTGAGGTGAATACTCTGCGTCTCCAGCGCCTCCAAATGTTATGACCTTGTAAACTTGATCCCTGTGAGGTGCCATGAAGCTGATGTCATCTGTGTTGTATTGCTCTGTCCTGTCCCACGGTCCTGATACAATTATAAAGAATTAACTGGACCTTAAGCAATGTACAAACAAACAAACAAACTGTGGGGCGGGCTATAAGACAACAACAAGTGTTAAAGAAAAGAAAAAAATAGTAATCAAACAAAAACAACAAAGAATACCAAACCAAAGAAAACAATAACATATTTACAAATTGAACTGAATTTGACAATAATTATGATTATGCAAAGCAGTGTTAAATTTTCACAAGTTCCCTTTTGTTCAATTGACAACCAACGTTCTTTACCCCACTAATCACTATTCAATGGGGGGTATTAATTTATGAATACAATTTAGCACTCTGGCATGCTGCAATAGTTTTGTTTTATGCTTCAGTCACCAACAGCACAAACTTCAATATCATAAAAAGGCCTCATGTTTGTATGAATTTAAAAAAAGAAAGAAAGAAGTAGAATTGAACTGTTTCCATGTAAAGTGTAAGCTCTATATCACAATGTTGACGAAAAACAAATGTGCAAAAATACCAGCATTATTGCAAGGAGTCATTTTCCTACACATTACACAGTAATTTTGTGGACAAATATGTTCGGGATTCATCAGAAACACGCCGATACAGTCGAGCAATATCGTCTGTATTTACACGTTGCTATGTAGTCTGTTTACCTCCCTTGACATGTTCCGCAGCACAGCCGCTTGACGGCGCTGCTCTAAAAACGTCTTCACTTTTTATAGAGGGAAATCCTCGGATGATCCTTCTTTGTAGTATACCCATATTCTTTGCTCAAAGCCAAAGGCTGACAAAAATGTTTGTTTTTCTTTTCCTTCATCTGGTTTTTATTTTTTTTGAGCAATTAGTTTTGTCTGCTTTATTTTGTCTTTTCTTCGGCTTCCCCTCAGATCGCTGCTTGTCGGCCATGTTTAATGTTGGGTTGTTGTCAGTCTTATATAGCCAATCAAAAGCGTCGAGAAGAAAAATATTGATTAATTATCGTGCATATGATTGGCTGTTTCTCGGAAGCGACAGAATGAATAGGAGGGGGAGAGAGGGTGGTAGGCGGTCGCGCAGGACGCACAGGCACACGATCCAGATCGAGCGAAAGCTGTACGCACGACCGAAATAGTTGTACCTGATGATACCTCCCAGCAACTTAGCTTTACGTTTTCATACTCTTTGGCATTGACTTTGTGCGTGTTTATACCCTTTCATTATATTTTCGTTACGTGATTTCCCAACTCAGTACGTGAAACACGTACGATTGTAAGTGATCTCCATCACTGAAGTGTGATGTCAGTACGGAATCACTGGGCGAAAGTCTTCTACATATAAGTCACCGGCTAGGGCGGAGGAACCTCATGTTAATACAGGTTCAAGAACATGTGCTCGGGGCCAAGGCGAGCCACACTCTATTCTTGGATTTCGGCTGTGGCCAACAGCTGGAGAGGATTGGACCCTGCCACATCTTTCTTGCCCAAGACACACTGCATGATGAAAGCAACCAATCATTCCATCGGTCGTCGCCAGGGTCACCAAGGACCGCACCTTCCGTTGACCACCAGGACGGAGGTGATAAGTGTGATACTTATGGTCAACTTAGCAAGATCCGCATGAGAGACAACATCGTCATAGGAACCTGGAATGTCAGAAGCCTAACTGCGGAGGGAAAATCAGAAGAACTGGCCCACGAGCTATTATTATTATTATTATTATTATTATTATTATTATTATTATTATTATTATTATTATTATTATTATTATTATTAATGGATGTCGTATACGCGCTTTTCCTCAAATCACCAGTTTGAAAGAGCGGCGATCTGTTGCCATCATGCACGCTCACATGTTTGACACACTCTCACACACACAACAACACACACAAATCTATCACTCAAACATGTGGTGTACAGACAGGAAGGTCGCAATTAGAACACAGAGAGGAAATTGAATTGTTTAATATAACATTGACTGCTTCCAATAGCAATTATTGAATTGAGTGGGGCTGAGAAACTTGAGTACCCGGAGATAACCCTCTGAGGACCTGAACAACATCGAACCTAAGTCAATTAAGTTCGTCCTTTTCCAAAATTAAATGAAAACCAAAAAAAGGTTTGTCGCTATCGGGAACCTAACCCGCGACTTCCGCAATAGTAAAACGTCTACTAACCACGTGCGCCACCAACCAACGTTCCACTAAGTCATCGTGTAGTATATAGGCTACTTGGGGAGGAGCGGATGAGGGGGGAGGGAATGCTCCAGAGCTTCCTGAAATAACCGACAAAAGTTCAAACGTCTGATACGTGTTCTGCATGGCTACCACTAAGCACCGGCGGTTGAATTAATTTTGGATTATGGGTTTATCCAGCACAAATACATTTATAAAGCAATTTAATATCTATCGAACATTGCAAAAATAGCGTTTAAACTGTTTGTTGTTGTTGTTGTTGTTGTTGTTGTTGTTGTTGCTGTTGTTGTTGTTGTTGTAATTTAATCTTGCTGACTGCTTTTGAGGTTGGAGTAGTGGTGGTTATGAAGGTGGTGGTGGCGTTAATGATGGTGATGATGATGAGATGGTGATAATGATGATGATGATGACGATGATGATGATGATGGGGGTGGTGGTGATGATGATGATTTTCTTTTGTAATTTCATATCGCTGTCTTCTTTTGTGAGGCGGCAGTTGTGTAGACAATTTTTATTGAATCTTTTTAACATTATGTTGTACATTTTTAGTAAATTTATTCAGACTTTATATACCTAATGTTGTTGTGTAGTATAAATGGTGTATGAATGTGTCAAGCGCGGAGAGCACAGCCACTTGTGGCCGTGATGCGGCGCTATATAAATCTACATTTATTATTATTATTATTATTATTATTATTATTATTATTATTATTATTATTATTATTATTATTATTATTATTATTATTAGAGAGAAACGGACACTCAGACAGAACACGCAATCACACACACACACACACACACACACACACACACAAGCAGGCAGAGAAAGAGACTGACGTAGACAGAGACCAAAAGAAAAAGAAAAGAAAAAGAACACAAGACAGGCCAACACTGAGTGAAAGAGGGCAGGAGGCAGGGTGATGGAGGAGAGAGAGAGGGTGAGAGGGGTTGGGGTAAGTGATAGAGCGAACAGACGGCTGAAGGCTAATGAGACACATTCATTTTCAGAAAAAGGAAGGTCTTCCCCAAAATGGTTCTCTAGGGCAATGCACCCGCCCGGAAACTTAACTTCCCCTCTTTTCCACCCAGTCTCAATGGAGACCTTGCACACAGCCCACGTAAGGCCTAATATTCGCAGGTGCACTAAATGCAGAAAGTGGATCCTTGAAAGCAAAGCGGTAAATTAGCGTACAGCGCTATGTAGGTCAACATAGATAAGCATTGTACACGTTGATAGTGGGTCCTCGCTAGCAAAGCAGGAGATATATCGTACCTATATATCATGTATGGGATCAGTTAGTGTTTTGTGGGGAAACTAATCCGCCGTTCAAAACGGTTTATTCTCAAACCGACTAAGAACGAATTTATAATATCTTCATTTACATTTTTAAAATTTATATTTAAAAAAAAAAGTCCAAAAACGGCGAAGCCGTTAATATATAGGCCTAATTTATTATATGCGGAATTTTTACCTATCTAGGCCGATGACGTTTAGATCTAACTTAGGGAAGATTACATGTTCGCTTTATGCGGTTTGAGAAGAAGAAGCCGTTTGATCGGCGGATTCGTTTCAGATTCTCCCAACAAAAACGACAGCAACAACAATAACAACATCAACAACACCATCTTCAACAACAACAACAACAACAACAACAACACACAAACAAACAGAACAGTCTGATCCCACCCTTTTCAATGATACATAGGTACGCTATCTACCGTTTTGCTAGCGAGGATCCACTTTCAACGTGTATCATGCCTATCCATAACTGACATGCATATATAGGTCTTATCCTATCCTATCCTATCCTATCCTATCCTATCCTATCCCGTAACTCAAAGGTCGTTGGAGCACCACAGATGATCATTTAACCAGCGTACTCCATCTTTCTCTGTTCTCAGCAACCCTCATGCCTTCGCTCAGTGTCAAGCCAGTCCATTCTCGAATGTTGACCTCCCACCTCTTTTTCTGTATTCCTCTTCTTCTACTTCCTTGCATTGTACCTTGCAGGATGGTCTTTGCAAGGCCTGATGCTCTGGTGACGTGACCGTACCATCATAGTTTCCGTTTCTTCACCTCTGTCGAACGGTTGGTTGACTGGTGCTCAGAGAACAACCTCGAGCTCAATGTTTCAAAAACAAAAGAAATGATTGTCGATTTTCGGAGAATTAAAGATCCACTTTCACCACTTGTGATCAACGGTGAAAGTGTTGAACAAGTCAAAGAGTTCAAATTCTTAGGCACAGTCATTTCGAACGACTTGCCATGGGGAAACAACACCACCCCCATCATCAAAAAGTGTCAACAGCGCCTGCACTTCTTGAGGCAACTCAAGAAGTTCAGGTTGCCTGCAAAAGTCCTGACGCAGTTCTATCGCGCAGTGATCGAAAGCATCCTCTGCTTTGGCATCACTACCTGGTTTGATGGTGCCACTGATGAGGAGAAGGTGCAACTTGAGCGCATCGTGAAACACGCGTCCAGAGTTATCGGGTGCGAACTTCCATCTGTCGCCTCGATCTACGACACGCGCTTGGTCCGTAGAGCTAGAAACATCACAGCTGACCCCTCACACCCAGCCGGCCATCTGCTCGAGCTCCTCCCGTCCGGCAGGCGCTTCAGAGCCCTCAAAACCACAACAAACCGTTTTAGATATTCTTTTTTTCCAGAGGCTGCTCTCGCTTTAAATTCCTCATAATGTCATATTCATAATGCTGTAATTGACGTCACGTGATAATCCACTGGCACCTACTTGTTTATTTTTATTATTTGTTGTTTGCGTGTGTATGTGTGCACGCTTGATAGGTATTTTATTAGCTGGTAAACGTGTGTTTGCATGTATGTTTTATGAATGTAACTGCCACATCGCAACATATCCCATGTGCATGTTTTATGTCAATTTGGCCAATAAATTTCGTTGAATCATTGAATCGTTGAGCAGGTCATCGTGTTATTCAATGGCTTGTGTGATGGTCTGTCAGACTTCGTTGTTGGTGATGTGCTGGGTATAAAGAATGCCCAGAAGTCTTCTGTAGCACCTTATCTCCATGCTTTGTATTGTTTGTTGTAGATCTGCTGTGAGGGTCCATGTTTCGGAGGCGTATAGGAAGATGGAGATGACAAGGGAGCGCAGCAGCCTTACCTTGGAAATGTTTACTGATGGTCCTGCCTTTCCAAATGGGCTTCAACCTTGTCAGGGCAGCAGTTGTTTGTGCGACCCTGGTTGAAATTAGTATTGTAATTATGTTGTCAAGATAACTTTATTACTAGAACTTAATACTTCATCACTCTTCTTTCTGCGTATGAATAAAATGAATGACAGGAGGAATAACGAAGCTTAACGTCCTATTGCGTTAGCGTTAAGTACGAATCACCACGCTGCCACCTGGACACCAATGATCATCATCATCATCATCATCAACATCAACATCATCATCATCATCATCATCATTATCATCATCATCATCATCATCATCATCATATCAAAAACACGTGTCGTGTTGATAGTAAACCGGGTTGCCGGCTACTAGGGCCACGACAATCCAATATACAAGTCGTTGCCACTGATTTGCATAAAATGCCTGCCGACAATGTAGTCATGCTCATCGTCCCTTCCCTGCCGCTGTTAGGTGACTTTTATCAGTGGTCATGAAGGGCCGCGGCCTTACCTTTTTTTTTTTTTTTTTTTTTTTTAAAGCAACATTTGAATTAACTTTAATATCATATTTACGTCCCCTATGTGCTCGCGTGTCCGAGGTCTTTAATCTGCGAGACGAACGAAGGAAAAAAAGGACATAGGCCATGTCCTAATCGAGTATCTAACTTCCTTGGAAGATCTCATTTTATTGGTGTGTTAAAAAGCTATCATAATTTTTGTTTAGTTATTTGTTTATTTTTATAGTGCTCCTTCTCCGGCCCTACAGCTACTCAAGGCGCTGGCAAACATAATCTCATTTCAGCCGTCCGAGGCGCAATTTTTCCTCCTGCGCATTGTCTGACGCCCAGACAACTGAGCTCCATCCATCCTGGGCCACAGAGTACGGGGGGTGGGGAAGAGGGGTAGGGTGGACGGAGGAGAAGGAACACACTACTACTACTACTACTACTACTACTACTACTACTACTACTACTACTACTACTACTACTACTACTACTACTAATAATAATAATAATAATGGATGCTATTTACGCCCTTTTCCCCAAATCACCAATCAGGCTCAAAGCGCGGCGATCTGTATCAACATACACACTCACATGTTTAACCCACTCTCACACACATCTTACACTCAAGCGTGTAAAGGCAGGGAGATCAAGTGGGTGGAATTATCAGGCGAAGGGAAGTCCTACGTTAGTCTCCATGACCTGATCGTGAAGGAGCAATTCCTCAATGCCTGTCACAAGGACCTGGCGACCCACTTAGAATTCCAAAAGCTGCAGACGCTTAAAGATGTGACTGAGGCTGCTGAAAGATATCTCATCGCTCACGGGAAGACGCTGAGGCCACCCAAGGCGACGAAATCTATTAGAAGACAGGAAGAAGATCGAACCTTTTTATTTTTATTTTTCACATTTTAGACTGACTAATAATAATAATAATAATGTTCGTCATTTATAAGGCGCCTTAGCCTAAGGATCAAGGCGCTGGCCGATACAGGATCTAACTCAAACCGTCCGAGACGCCCACCCGCAGCCTTTGGCGCATGGTCTGACGCCCGGACAACTGAGCACAATCCTGGGCAGCCAGGGATGGGGGAGAAGGACCAAGTGCATGCTGGGTGTGTTCTTGTTACCGGCACTCACCCGTCTAGGACATGAGCGTCAGGATCTTTAAAGTCCGTTATGATGGAATGTATGCGACACACAGACTAGACCTCGGTTTATACTCTCATCCGAAGGAGTAGGAAAACAGGAGTAAAGTGTCTTTCCCAGGGACACAACACAATGGCCCTGCCAGGGCTCGAACCCGGGACCTTCAGATCCTCAAGCCGAAGCACTACCATTAGACCACTAGATCCAATACAGTTCTTGAAGGGAGGGAGAAAACCGGAGTACCCGTGAAAAACCCTCTGTGACCTTGCTGGGTGTATTGCATGTTGAGCATTCTGCCCGTTTAAGACCAGTTCAACCGCTATGGGCAGTGACGATTTAATCCGAATGGCTTGAGAGAGCTATCTACGCTCGGCTGAAAGTATAGCTGTATTGCTTCTTGAGGGAAACCGTTTATTTTTCTTCAGCACTCTCTTCCCAAGTGACCAGGCGTTTAAAATTAAAAAAATTAAAAACCAGTTTAATGTCCCATGAAACACATCATAAATTAACCCCTTACGACACCAGTTTTCCAAATAATTCTAGTCATAATAGCATGTGTAAACAGTCTGTAGGCTTATCGACAGATTAGGTTGTTGTTCTCAAAATTCATAATAATTATAGTCTATGGGAATAACGATATATTTCATAGAAAGCGATGTCGTCGTCCTGATACGAGCCCTTGAATACTAGATATATGCCGTGAAACACTCTGGATCAGTCTCCGGCCTTCTACGGGCTGTTATCTACGACCGTAAGACCTCTTTGCTACACGCTGGATCTCACAGCGGACTCAAAAGAATGTGTACAATTTTGTGCTACCGCAATTCGCGACCAAAAATGTTCTATCCAACCACAGTCTTTGATTCCACACCAGGGCTAATTAGAGAATACAGTGCCAGACTTCTCTGTCTTCCTCCTGCTTGTGCTCTCCTTATTCTTCTACTTGACCTCCCTTTCATCATCTTCTCTTCTCCTCTTCTCTTCCACCGGTGTCTTCTTCTTCTTCTTCTTCTTCTTCTTCTTCTTCTTGACCTCCTCTTTTTTAATCTTCTTCTTTGCTTCCTATTTTTCTTCTTTTGTTTCTTATATTCCTCCTCCTCCTCCTCCTCCTCCTCCTCCTCCTCCTTCTTTTTTATCTTCCTCTTCCCTTTCTTCTTCTTCTTCTTCTTCTTCTTCTTCTTCTTCTTCTTCTTCTTCTTCTTCTTCTTCTTTTTCTTCTTCTTCTTCTTCTTTTTGACCTCCTCTTTTTCATCTTCTTCTTTGCTTCCTATTTTTATTCTTTTGTTTCTTATATTTATCCTCCTCCTCCTTCTTTTTCTTCTTCCTCTTCCCTTTATTCCCCTTCTTCTTCTTCTTCTTCTTCTTCTTCTTCTTCTTCTTCTTCTTCTTCTTCTTCTTCTTCTTCTTCTTGACTTCCTCTTTTTTCATCTTCTTCTTTGCTTCCTAGTTTTCTTCTTTTGTTTCTTATATTCCTCCTCCTCCTTCTTTTTCTTCTTCATCTTCCCTTTATTCTCCTTCTTCTTCTTCTTTTTCTTCTTTTTCTTCTTCTTCTTCTTCTTCTTCTTCTTCTTCTTCTTCTTCTTCTTCTTCTTCTTCTCCTCCGCCATTCTGTTTACGCGTCTATACTTTTCTCTTGTAGAGAATGGAAACTTCCTCCAGCTCTTGTCGCATTCCTTTTTTCTCCCAAATCCCTTTATCTTGTTCACATTTCCCTCCCCCCTCACACCCTCCCCTCCTCCCATGGGGGTGCCGGGGGTTTCAGTATAAATAGTATCCCCACTTTCTGGAAATTTAGTTTTGTCCCCTATACACATCGTGTCCGGGGACGTTAATCTAGAAAATGAATGAATGAATGGAAATTTAGTGCCACTGTCGTTGTCTTTCTCCTTTGTTCTTTCTCATTCCTACTCTGTTCTATCAATCTACTATTCGCTAGATCAGTCACCTACCTTTTTTCTTGAAAACTCTTCGGGAACTAAACTCCTCATTTGTATGTGAGGTCTGTTGGATCAGCTTGGGAATATTGGACGCTTTCTACATGGTGGTCACTGGGGCTTCCTATGATGTTATTATTTAGCAATGTAGGCATTTTCTATGTATGTGTTTTGTTGATGTTTTATAATGATGTTTGTATTCTATTTTGTTTTTGTAAACGGGGGTTCGATAAATCAGAGTATAGCCTCAGCGTCCCCTGCGTGGGATGTCTTTACTGTAGAGTGACCGGCTGGTGGAGTGCGTTCAGTGTTACCATTAGGGTTGTTTCGGTAGGGGTGAGTCCTCTTTCAGCGAAGTTGTGGTCTTGAGTTTTTGGTCCTGATTTGGCTCGGAAGAGTCCGCTGGACCTAAAGCAATAACCATGTAATATAATGTAATGTTCCCATTTCTCGCCCTTCTCCTCTGTTTTTTTTATCATCGTTCTTTCTTCATTCATTGTCCAAAAAAAAGTATTTAAAAAAATAGTTTTGGTTTTTCCCATATTGTGAAAGCTCAGCACCACAGATTTAGTTTTATGACCTCGTTGTGGGCCAAACTGTTTAATAAGTTCTGAGAACTTTGTAGGCTACCTCTGCTGGAATAGGCTACGAGCATTCACTGATTTATATTGGTATGTCTAAAATGTTTGCGACGCTTTTCTTTCCTTCTTTCTTTTTTCTATTGATTTAAAAAAAAAAAAACATTCCCCGTCTGTCCTATTGCCAATGGTGGGCGTAAACGTTAAACTTCAATGGGTATTCATTTTTTTCATAATGATAATAATAATAATAATAATAATAATAATAATAATAATAATAATAATAATAATAATAATAATAATAATAATAATAATAATAATAATAATAATCGGACGGAGGGACGCCAAAAACAATAGTTCCCCAGCTTCGCTCGCTCAGGAACTACTACTACTACTACTACTACTACTACTACTACTACTACTACTACTACTACTACTACTACTACTACTACTACTAATAATAATAATAATAATAAGAAGAAGAAGAAGAAGAAGAAATAGAAAATGATGATGATGATGATGATGATGATGATGCTGATGCTGATGATGATGATAATAATAATGATAATAATAATAATAATAATAATAATAATAATAATAATAATAATAATAATAATAATAATAATAATAATAATAATAATAATAATAATAATAATTACTTCAAAGGTTGTTGTTGTTGATTAGATTTCTGTACCCGGACACCTAAGCGTAAAGGGGACATAAGGTGAATAAGAATTCATACTGTAGTAGGAAATCATTGTGATAAGGTCGTGTAAAGGGGAAAATAATATGATCACACGTTGACCAATCCGGGATTGGAACCAGCGACCTTTGGGTTACTAGCAGGAGGTGAAAACCCGGTCGCTTTTTATAGCGAGAAAATAAAGAAATAGCGAGGCCGCCATCCAGGAAATGAAATTAACAGGGTTATGCGGGGCAAATGGTAAATATTAATAACGTTTACACAGGCGGCGGAAGCGGGGGGGCAAGGGGGGCACTGGCCCCCTCCAGAAAAATATTGGGGGGGCAAACATATACATTTGCCCCCCCAATATTCAGCCCCTCAAAAAACATTATTTGGAGGTTCAAACCAATATTTTCCCCCTTTCTCTGGACTGATGTAAGTTAACAATACCTGTGCTGAGACCATTTTCAAAGCACTGAAGGACTGCTTGATCAGACTTGACTTGCCAGTGCAAAACTGCAGGGGCCAGGCCTACGACGGGGCGAGTAATTTTCAGGGTCATGTGTCAGGAATTGCAAAAAGATTCAAAGATGAGATCCTTGCTGTGACTGAAGAGCTGGCGACAGTTCTTCAAATAAAACAAACGACTTGTGATGACGCAGTAAACGCTGCTGACATTTGTCTGAGAACACTGGAAAGCATGCGGCATGAAGATTGTTATTAGACATTTTTTGCTGACATCACAACGAAAGCTGCAAATTTGTGTGATGAGCCCTGCGTTCCTAGACAGAAGCAGCCTCCACGAAGACTGGACGATGGATCACAGGGTCACAGCTACTCTTGTCCATCTGCTTACTACAGACAGCAATACTGTGAGGCCATTGACAACATCATTACATTACATGAATATTGCTTTAGGTCCAGCGGACTCTTCCGAGCCAAATCAGGACCACTTTTGACAACATCAAAGAACATTTAAAGAGCCGGTTTGATCAAATAGCTCTCGACTTACCAAGGAAAACTGAAGTTCTTCTAAGTGATGGAGCAGCAGGGAAGAGACCAGAATTGCAGTTTTTAGTCAATTTTGGTCCAAAGTACAAAGAGTTATTTATAGTCAATTCAACGGAAATCCATTTCAAGGGATCCGTTGAAACGTCCAAAGCGTTTTCCCCGTTGAAACGACCAAGTAACCCAACCCCTAACCCTAAATTAGTAAATGCAGCCATATTTTCTTGTTCTGGCCGCAAGCCTCTTCCAGCACTTTCACCTTGATACTGCCCTAATCCACCAAAAACGACTTTTTAGAAATATTAATTAAGATGCTAAATTGATAATTATGACAATTCGTTGTAACGAACATCCATTGAAACGACCATCGCTGAATCGTCCAAAAACATCGTTGAAATGGAAACCCTTGACAGTGAAGCTGCAGAAAAGGACAAAAGATGTTGTCGATGCCTACAGGGAAATCAAAGAGGTAAGTAACTGCATGTCTTCTTTTAGAAGAGATGTCGACACAGCGTTCGTTGCCTGGTTTGGTGAAGTCAGCAAAATGGCAAATGCTTTGACAACTGGTGTTATTGTTCCTCGTCAACCATCCCGATAGACTCTCCGTGACAACCAATCTGCGGCCACTCCAGAAGAATATTTCAAGAGTAGCATTGCCATTCCTTTCTTGGAACACCTGTCAACCGAATTGGACTCGAGGTTAAAAAATGCTGGCCTAGCAGTTGGTGGTCTCTGTCTGGTGCCAAGCACTTTAATAGACAAATAGGATGGTTTCATGCAGGTTCCAGAAGGGGTAAAGACACTGGCAATGTTTTGTGGGAGTCTGACCTACCAGACAATGCTATCCTTGATGCAGAATACCAACGGTGGGTTTGCAAATGGCGAAGTGCTGCTGAGAATGCGACAGCTATCATCCCATCCACGGCATCAGAAGCACTGAAACATTGTGACAGGGATTTTTATCCCAACCTGTTCATGCTAAAGAACCTTTGCACCCTGCCTGTCACTACTGCCGAGGTGAGCGTTCAAACAGTCAGTTGCGCAACCTGAAAAACTACCTGCGCTCTACAATGGGGCAACAGAGACTCAATGGACTTGCTTTACTGAAAGTGCACAGAGATGTTGATATTGACTTTAAAGAGGCAGTGAACTGTTTTGCCAGAAGATACAATTCACAAATGCCGAGGAACCTAGTGCAGCAAGACTGAATTAAGTGAAAGCAGGGCGGTGATGTTCATAAACTACAAGGTAAAGCTTTATACCGTTAACGATCAACAAAAAGTAGTGAATAATAATAGTATACAAAACATCTCTGCTGATAAATAAATGTTTGTGCGTGCGTGTGGGTTTTTTTTAAGGGAGGGGCAGAGGTTGTTTTTTTTGTACCCCAGAGTTTGTCAGTTAAATTGTTCAAAAAGCTCAAAGTCCCAGACCACCACAAATGGCTTTTTCAAGGTTCAGATTGCACCAGATTGCACCATGTTGCATCCTTGAAAAAAAAAAAAATTTCCGGGGGAGCATGCCCCCGGACCCCCCTAGATGGCTCGGCGCTTCGCGCCTTCGCTGAATCTGTAACCCCCGCCCCCTCTCCCCCCCCCTCAACTTTTCCCAGGTCCGGCCCTCATGTCAGTGAATAACATGTGTGTGTGCCCCCCCAATCTTGAGCAGCTTCCGCCGCCTGTGGTTTAAGAAGCCTCAGTTTAGGCTTGCACAAGCCTTCCTAGGTATGGGGTCGAGATCCTCTTTTTCACGCGTTACGCGGAGTAGTCGTGGCAAGGGGCAGACGATAGATAGAGATCATTGCAGGAGTCTCCTGGGGGAACCGGGAAAGGGGAGGGAAGGGTTTAGAGAGGGGATGGGGGATGCTGATTCGAGGTCAACGCGAATGATGAACGGGAAAACCCTACAAAACTCGTTATGTAGGTCACCAGGTTTCTGTCTAGGTTACTGGGTCAGTGTGCCGCTGGGACCTCATTCTCACACACCGCCCCTCAGTTCTTGAGTTTGGCTTCCTTTTGTTGTTAATCGTCTCCGTCGTCATATGCACTGCGGTCATTATGAGCAGCAGCAGCATCAACAGCAGCATCAACAGTACTGTATCATCAACATCATCATTTACAGTGTTCTTCTTCTTCTTCTTTTTCTTCTTCTTCTTCTTCTTCTTCTTCTTCTTCTTGGTCGGTATTTCTGTTTTATGTGCAATACATTTCCCGTATTTGCAATCTTATCTTTGAATACTTAGAAATAGCCGGATAGAATCAGAACGATTAAATTGTCGGTCTGTCCGTGAGTCCTTTCGTCCCTTGGAAGCCATATCTAAAGAACCATTTAACGGTTAACGGATTTTGACCCAACTTCATATGAACATTACCTAGGTTAGTGGCCTGACCCCCGTGCCATGCGTCATACTTGTTCTACCACAAAGGTTAAGATCATTGAACTCTATTTGTTGCTAAACAGGTTTTGCTCAATATCTGCAAAACGGCTAGAGCGATTTTGTTGAATGTTTGGTATACAGGTACTTCGAAATCATGGGCCATCCTTCAGAAGCAGTCTGGTTGTTGGTCAGTAGGTCAGTCAGTCGGGCCGTCGATCCCAAGTTCACCTTTTTTTTTCCAAACATAATTTTGGCCTTATCTCAAGAATATCTGCACCGACAGAGAGAGAGAGAGAGAGAGAGAGAGAGAGAGAGAGAGAGAGAGAGAGAGAGAGGGAGGGAGGGAGGGAGGGAGGGAGGGAGGGAAAAGGAAGAACGGGCGATAGGGAGGTGGGGAAGGGGGCATTCGTCTAGTTCACAGTCGCTCGCGTGTCCAGATACAAGCGCCCGTGGTCTAGTTTGTTGTTGTTGTTTTTTACTTTACGGAAAAGATTAAATTATTTGCAGTAGTAATTAAATAAATAATAATAATTTTCATTTCTTTCCTTTTTTTAAATAAAATTTTGCCAAAGTAACGTCAGCGAGGCAAAGTCAAGCGAAATGGATGAAGCTGGAAGCGACTCCACATTATAACGTCTTTGCTCCACATAGCATGAAGTGCATCCGTACCAAAATTGAGCGACTGATTCCTCGTCGCCATCTATAATACAGCAGCCGGAGAAGCTGCTCTACTCGTCAACACAGCCTGGTAAGCAAATCTACCGAAAAGAAAAGCCAAGTAGCTCGGTGCATGGGCCCCCCTTTTTTAATCCTAATAAATCAGCTGGCACTACATTCAGTGGCTTCTTGCCATTCTAACCTTACCCCCTTACCCCCCCCCCCCCAATACGATGTATACAATGGTCTATTTGTGTTACAATAATTGTTTTCTTCTTTCATTCATATTTATAAATTGACTAGTGGTTTTGTACCCTGGCAAGCCAGGGTACACAGGTTGCTTTATATATACGCGTATCCCCGTTATGCCTACCCATGCCCCTTTAAACCTACCCGTAGCCCCCTTTTACCTACACGTACCACCCCATCCCGATCCTTGGTAATAATAATAATAATAATAATAATAATAATAATAATAATAATAATAATAATAATAATAATAATAATAATAATAATAATATTGAATATAGAATAATATAAATAGAAATAATAAAAAACACCAAGGTTTTAAAAAATTTTGATATAAGATATTATAATTATAATAATAATAATAATACATATTATTATTATTATTATTATTATTATTATTATTATTATTATTATTATTTTATAAATAATAATAATAATAATAATAATAATAATAATAATAATAATAATAATAATAATATAATAATAATAATAATAATAATAATAATAATAATAATAATAATAATAATAATAATAATAATTAATTAATTAATTAATTTAATTAATTAATTAATTAAAGGTAAAAAGCCTAAATTAAAAAGAAAAATATCCATATTGTAGTGTAAAAAAACAAAAATAACAAAAAAAATATATCGCCCGCGGGTGATTTGAACTTGGGTCTCCTGCACGGTAGGCGAACGTCTTTCTAATTGAGCTACCAAGGCTTCGTATAAAGACCATCAATTTTTTGGTCTATATGGGAAAACATGCTGAAACCTCGATTTGATTTTTAATTAATCAAATTTAATTAGTTAAACACAAATTTATTGTGTAAGATTGATGACATGCACCTGCCCAGATCAGCGTCCATACCGGACAAAC
>CM072521.1:16547259-16569759 GCA_036898135.1 Oncomelania hupensis | reverse complement strand
GACATAATAATCTAGTCTTTTGATTAGTCATCACCGGTTCTCAAGTTGAGCCAACTGATACTAAAATTCCCGAGAACAAATATAAATTTTATGTGACCAAAGTACCGTGATCTGTCTCTCACACCACTTTAGGACTTCTGGTAAAAGAACGATCGATAGTGGTAGCGCATCGCCCATCTATCAATAAGTCTTACCCCCTAGTAAGATAAACGTATCTTCCCCAGAATATCATCACATATGGGGGCTCGTCCGGGATAATAAATTTTTGTATCTATATCTTGAGTAACCTAAGATAATAACGAATAGTTAACATTATCTCACGTAGGATTCGTAATAGTGGTCTAGTACAAAATCCGAGAGTTGACTCAGTTACATTGGGAAAAACTTTTTTCTTGATTTTTGAATTGCTTGATTGTATTGATTGTTGTATGCACATGTATGTATTGATTGATGTAAGATAATTGTTTCTTATGCATTGATTAAAAATTGTTGTGGATTGCTGGTAACATCTCACATAGGGATATTTTGATTGTACTTGTGTTAAACTAGATTGACTAAGAGTAGTTAGGTTATCTTGCTTTTGGACTCTGGAGATCTAGAAATCTATCATGGCCGACTTCATCAAGGTCAGGAGAGAATTAAGAGAAGAGGGGATAGCACTAGGTCTAGCAGGGCAAGATTTAATCACGTATGTAACCTCAGAATGGGATAATTTGGAAAAATCCAGAGCAGAGGAAAGAATCTGTGCAGAAAAAGCTAGAGCTGAGGAAAGAATCCATGCAGAAAAAGATAGAGACCGTGCCATAGAGGCAGCAGAAAAGCTGAAAGCTATGGAATTAGAGATGGCAGAACGTCTAAAAAAGATGGACATTGAAGCCAGGGAAAAAGAAAGGGACCAGTTGATAGCAGCTCGGGCAACTGACCCGAATATTAGCCTACTGTCAATCTCATCTGACAACCCTCCCCAACCTCCGTCCATCACTCCAGGCATGAATTTTTTCCTAAGTCCATTTGACGAGAAAGTTGATAGGATAGATGCATATCTTGATCGGTTTGAGCGCTTAGCACAGGAATTCGAACTTGACTATAACAAATGGAACATAAAATTAGCTCAAGGATTGAGAGGTACAGCCTATGACGTGTACGCGAAATTGCCCACAGGACAAAGTAACGATTACGCAGCTCTCAAGAAAGCACTCTTGATTTTGTTCGAGTTGACCTCCGAAACCTACCGGAAAAAATTGCGCAACTCGCGAAGAGAAAAAGGTGAAACTCACAGTCAGTTTGTAGACCGATTGGAAACGTACTTGCGTAAATGGTTAGCCTTATCCAACCTAGAAGAATCATTCGAAGATCTTGCTGAACTAATCCTTAGCGAACAGTTACGCGATGCAATGACGCCAGAAACTAGGATGTTCACCGCGGAACAAGGTGCCGAGAACTTAGCTGATCTAATCAAACTAGCGGACCGTTACACCACCGCGCATGAAAACGAAGCTAAACGCAAGGTAACAGATAAACCCAGCAGAGATGGAAACAACCAGAAACTCCACCCACAACAACCACAGCAGTCTAATCAGAATCAGCAGAATTCGGATAACAAGAAAACCCAAAACTCGGTGAAACCGCCCGGTCAAGGTCAAAACCCCCGGAAATATTGTTCTAACTGCAAAAGAACTAACCATAACACCGTTGATTGCCGTAGAACAGCGAATCAAACGCACACAGTGGCTGTAAGTCAAACTAGTACCGTTGAACTGGAGACTTCAGATAAGTCTCGACCCCCAGTCAGTGAAACCGTTGTAGTGAACGGAAAAACCGCGTCATGTCTATACGACACCGGATTATCGTACGATGCAATCGTCAGTCGAACTCTTGTAGCGGCTGAGGACATCACCGACGAGACCGTCACTTTGCAAGGCCCTGATCGATCCATACCCGCTTCCACCTCACCAATCGCGATGGTCCATGTAGACTCCCGATATGTGTCAGGAAAAGTAAAAGCGGCAGTAATGGATGCACCTTTGTATGACATCATACTAGGGTGTAAATATGTGTATTTAGGGACGCCAATTGCGCCTCAAGTGGTTGCATCAGTCCAAACTAGAACACAGATAAGACAGGACGCTGCAGATAATCTCCCTGCTAATCCGGCACCAGCCGAGATGAGGGCAGATCAACTAGCTGACCCCACACTAGCTAAATGCTACAAAAAACTCCCTCAGGCGCATAACCCACCTAAGAAAGGAGAGTTCTTTGAGAAAAACGGACTACTGTACAGACAAACAGACCACGACCACTCTCAATTAGTTGTCCCTGCCAAACATAGACCACAGGTACTAGAGGTAGGACACGCCATTGCATTTAGCGGGCACATGGGCGTGAGTGCAACAATTCAGAGAATTACCGCTCACTATCATTGGCCGGGAATAACAGGAGACATTACGCGCTTTGTCCGCTCCTGTCCCCAGTGCCAGAAGGTAGCATCAAAGAGATGGACCGTCCCAGTAACGCTAGGCGAAATGCCCGTCACCGGTACCCCATTCCACAGAGTAGCAGTAGACATCGTAGGCCCACTGCCGCTCACAAAAAAGCGTAATCGGTATATCCTAACCTTAGTGGATACTTGCACCATGTGGTGTGAAGCAACACCCCTTCCTACTATCGATACCAAACGAGTAGCAGAAGCGCTGGTCACTATGTTCACAAGAGTTGGATTTCCCGACCAAATCCTAACAGATAACGGATCGCAGTTTACGGGAAAGATGATGCAAGAAGTATTCTCTCTCATTCAGACGAAACACGTTCGTTCATCTCCCTACCACCCTCAGAGTAACGGTCAAGTCGAACGGTTTAACGGTACGCTGATTTCCATCCTGCGCAAACTCGTAAACGAAAAGCCAGAGACTTGGGATACCTACGTAGCCGCCGCGCTGTTCGCGTATCGGGAGGTTCCGCACGCGTCTACGGGATTTCCCCCGGCAACCTTGTTATTTGGTCGTCCGATAGCCGGTCCACTGGAAGCACTGAAGCGAGGATGGACAGATTCTCAGGTAGACGAAGAGGTTAAAACAGCTACCCAGTACGTAACGGAGTTACGTGGCCGCCTACACACTACCTGGCAACTAGCAACGTCTGCCATCAAACAAGCTCGCGCGCGCCAAGCTCGGCACTACAACAAAAACACCAAAGAGCGAGAATTAGCTGAAGGAGACAAAGTCCTACTCCTACTCCCCAGCGGGTCCAACAAACTAGAAATTGCATGGCAAGGCCCGTACGTAGTCACGCAAAAAGTGTCGCGAACAAACTACCGGATCAAGGTAAAGGGAAAAGAGAGAATGTACCACATCAACTTGCTCAAACGGTACCTAGACCGCGATGACGCAACATCCACAGATCATTTAATGGCTTTGTCTATAGCAGAAGAAGTCGAAGCAACAGAGGATTTAGCTATCGAGTATCCGCTGAAAAGTAGCGAGACGTACAGAGACGTAGCTATCAACCCAAAACTATCGACAGACAGACAAAGACAAATAATGGAGATAGTTGCACAACACCAAGCAGTGTTGACGGACATACCTGGACAGACACCGTTAGTTGAAGTGACAATGACCTTGACTGACACTACCCCTGTCCGAGTAAAACCGTACCCTATCCCTCTTGCCAAACAAACCGCTGTCAAGCAGGAGATAGCCACCCTATTAGAGGCTGGAATAATTTCCCCCTCAACCTCCCCATACAGCGCTGGAATAGTCCTATTACGCAAACCAAGCGGAGAACATCGCTTATGCATTGACTACCGCAGACTGAATGCCGTGACGGAATTCCAAGCTGAACCGCTACCAGACACAGCACAACTGTTCGCGAAATTGCATAACGCAAAATACTTTTCGCGAATAGACCTAAGCAAAGGGTACTATCAGATACCGGTGCCAGAGCACCTAAGACCGTATCTAGCCTTCAGTACAGCTGATGGCCACTATGAGTTCAATGTCTTACCGTTTGGACTGAACAACGCACCAAGCATTTTCTCACGCATGATGAAACAGCTTCTCGCGCCCATTCAAGAAGAAGAACTCCATCACTTTATGGATGATATCTTAATCGCGACCCACACCTGGGATGACCACTTAAGACTTCTCTCTACCGTTCTTCAGCGACTTAGGGAAACCGGACTAACAGCCCGACCGACAAAGTGCTTGCTAGGGTACGAAGAGATAGAATTTCTCGGTCACACACTCAGACACGGCAGTCTTCTTCCGGAAGACAAGAACATCGCGAAAATGAACAAGGCACCGCGCCCGATAAACAAAAAGGATGTGCAATCGTTTCTAGGCCTATGTGGCTACTACCAGAAATTCGTTGCCAACTTCAATTCCATCGCCGCGCCATTGTCTGATCTAACCAAGAAGAAAGCGCCCGAGAAAGTAGAATGGAATGCCGAGTGCGAAGATGCGTTCCAAACCCTGAAAGCTAGACTCACCTCACAACCCATCCTGAAGTTGCCCGATGCAACCCAACCATTCGTGCTACGCACAGATGCGAGCAATCAAGGTTTAGGAGCAACCCTACTACAAGCTGACCCCAATGACCCTACACTCCTCCTGCCAGTCGCGTATGCCAGCCGGAAATTAAACAAAGCTGAACACAATTACGCAACAGTAGAAAAAGAATGTTTGGCATTGGTCTGGGCCATCCAGAAATTCCAGATGTATTTGTATGGCGCTCATTTCAAGGTGCAGTGCGATCACCAACCCTTAACCTTCCTTGCGTCATCGCAGAAACTCAACGCCAGACTCATGCGTTGGTCACTCTTGCTACAGCCCTACTCATTTCATGTAGAATACATACCCGGAAAGAGTAACCACGGAGCTGACTACCTCAGCAGATACCCCGTGCCCACTGTAGACAAACCTAACCTTGCTTCCAACCCCTCACAGTTGCGGGTGGATGCACCCAGCTTTGTACCCCAGTGACCTCTTCCCCAGTACTCTATGTAAATAATGCATGTACATATTTGCGCCACCATTTCAGTACCAATTCTTACCTACGTGTAAGAATAGTTTTTGGGGGGCCTATGTAACAGCATAAATATTGACGACAAACATGTAGGAAATTAGCTTAGCGAAACAGAGATACCAGCGAAACGAAACTGGACATTAATACAACAGTTAGCTAACAAGCAGCACACACATGGCAAATTAACTTCCTTGAAACAGGCACACCGCCGATAGCTACCGATACCATCAACAGACTTAGCGACCAAGAATGTTAAATAGCATACTTTAGTCAAAAACTAACCATAGCGTTGTCTTCGATTAACTAACTTACTGCACCATGAGACACTAAGTAGCTCACTCCAGCCAAAAGTTACCAAGATGATGTCACCCGTATTGGGCAGACACCGCTTATCGTTATGGCATCTGTTCTTCACTCTATCCCTGATACTCCACTTGAAAAGTGATTATGCGTGCCCAGTGACAAGAGAGAAGGGGAGGAACTATTCAAATTAGAACCATAATTCTGTAGATGCGAGATTAACGAAAAAGAAAGCTAAAAACGATTGGTCAGAAGACTATTGGGAACTTTTGCATACCTTTGGGGACCAAATCTCAACTGATCAGTCGCAAAAGAACTGTTAAGCTGTGAGGGTCGACCAAAGGAACAAACTGCAGTGTTCGTCTATCTCCATCTCATCAAGAGAGTGCTAGAGACGTAAAAGACGATTTCACGAGTCCCAGAGTCTACAAGTAAGATAACACTAATAGTTTTGATATGTGTATGTTTAGTGTATATTGATTGCCATGTATAAATAATATGTTCTTGATATATATAGTGGCAGAAACAGATTATTGTTTCTGAGACAGTATGCATGTGGTTTGATGTACCTTAGCCTTAAGATTCGAATTGAATTGTGCATATGGGAACCCTGCAGGTGTCTGATGCTATAGACACTTTGCAGAGGAGACCGCACCCTTATAGCTAACGAGAATACTGTAGCCAGAGCTCCGACTTTTACAGGTCGGGCCTGGGATCATCACGTTTGTGGAGACGAACGCCTGACCGTCGCTCCCGTGGAACCAAGGAGAACTACCACGATTCTACCTGACCACGTCCAAACCCCACAGCTTCAAGAGCGACCCGACTTACCTTAGCTAAGTCACCCACAACAACTGAGTCATACCCTCGAGAAACTAGAACCTTGGAAACTTACGAACCGTGAAAATCGTAACCGCAGGTAGCAAATGACGAAAGAAACCTGTTAAGACATTTTCCCAGCACTTGGAACTATATTACTTATTAATTTACCGATTAATGCAGAAATGTTAAAGTTTGTGTTGAATATATAAAAAGTGAAATTACATACATACGACTGGTGTCATTCTATTTGTATTGTTGTGTAGTTATTAGTTTTCTTCTCTTGAGACATAATAATCTAGTCTTTTGATTAGTCATCACCGGTTCTCAAGTTGAGCCAACTGATACTAAAATTCCCGAGAACAAATATAAATTTTATGTGACCAAAGTACGTGATCTGTCTCTCACACCACTTTAGGACTTCTGGTAAAAGAACGATCGATAGTGGTAGCGCATCGCCCATCTATCAATAAGTCTTACCCCCTAGTAAGATAAACGTATCTTCCCCAGAATATCATCACATTCCCCAGCTCAATATCTGCTCAGAAAAAAAGAGAGCAATGAATGAACATTGACGTGTAACGTCTACACCCACCATGAACATTGAGGTTTAAGTTCTACACCCACCATGAACATTGAGGTTTAACGTCTACACCCACCATGAACATTGAGGTTTAACGTCTACACTCAACATGAACATTGAGGTTTAACGTCTACACCCACCATGAACATTGAGGTTTAACGTCTATAACCAACATGAACATTGAGGTTAAACGTCTACACTCACCATGAACATTGAGGTTTAACGTCTACACCCACCATGAACATTGAGGTTTAACGTTTACACCCACCATGAACATTGAGGTTTAACGTCTACACCCACAATGAACATTGAAGTGTAACGTTTACACCCAAACCCTGGTGGGCATGAACATTGAGGTTAAATGTCTACACCCACAATGAACATTGAAGTGTAACGTTTACACCCAAACCCTGGTGGGCATGAACATTGAGGTTAAATGTCTACACCCACAATGAACATTGAAGTGTAACGTTTACACCCAAACCCTGGTGGGCATGAACATTGAGGTTAAATGTCTACACCCACAATGAACATTGAAATGTAACGTTTACACCCAAACCCTGGTGGGCATGAACATTGAGGTTAAATGTCTACACCCACCATTGGCGATACGGCAGAGAGGGAATAACCATCCCAGTGAAGGAGGGAGTAGGGACCTAAATCAACACTGAACCACCAGAGCAATCAAACTACTAAGATGAACAGTAAGAGGAAAGAGAGACAGAATGGATAAAAAGAGCGCATACCGCTCTCTTGAAGCTGGTGATGAGAAGAGAGAGGGGCAGACAGATAGAGAATACAAAGTGGCCAGGCCAGGTCATTCTCAGGTGAAAATCAGTTCAATGTACGTACAGAAAGGGTCAAACAGATCACTTAGGCCAGACCAGGTCTTTGGACTAACTTGTTGTTTACTGCAAACCCGCTGTCGCGCGATGAGTAATGCCATAATTATGTTTATAAAACGCCGTCTATAATTTTCCTCCAGTAATGATTGCTCTGATGGTTCAGTGCTGATGTGTGGGTCACTACCCGCTATAGGTTTTTCAGAAAATGGCTTGTTTGTATGCATGGGATGCCATGTGTCCATTTATTCTATGTGACCATTCTATACATAGAATAAATTCTACGCACATAGAAAGCATTCTATGCACACAAAAAGCATTCATTAGTTGAAATTCCATTTATAAAAAAGAAACCAATATTGTATGTCATAGAATAAAATTCTTTGTATAGAATAACATTCTTTAATATAGTATAAAATTCTATGTCCATAATAAAATTCTATGTATAGAATAACATTTTATAATGGAGAATAAGATTCTATGTATGTAATACAATTCTATATTATAGAATGCACTTGTATCCATAGAATTATATTCTATAACATAGAATGAATTCTATTACAAAGAATGAATTCTATAACATAGAATGAATTCTTTAACATAAAATAATTTGCATGACATAGAATGAATTATATACGCATAGAATTCATTCTATAACATAGAATGAATTCGTTAACATAAAATAAATTATATGACATAAAATGAATTCTATGTGCATAGAATAAATTGTATAACATAGAATGAATCCTATAATAAAGAATGAATTCTATAGGCATAGAATGAATAGTATAATACAGAATGAATAAGATGACATAGAATTCATTATATGACATAGAATGAATTCTATAACATAGAATGAATTCTATAGCATAGAATGAATTCTATGACATAGAATTTATTCTATAGCATAGAATGAATTCTATGTTACAGAATGAATTCTATGTCATAGAATTCATTCTATGCTATAGAATTCATTCTATGTTATAGAATTCATTCTATGCTATAGAATAAATTCTATGTCATAGAATTCATTCTTTGCTATAGAATTCATTCTATGCCTATAGAATTCATTCTATGTCATAGAATTCATTCTATGTCATCTTATTCATTCTATGTCATAGAATGAAATCAATATATACATAGTTTTTTAAATAGTAAAAACTGGGGCATTGTCAAGGTATAGGGAACATTTTGTATGGCATGGGACTGTATTGCAGAGAGATACACATTGCCACATCCCAACACCACACCACATCACTCTACATCAATGGCTGACGTACGTTCCTAATGCTATCATGGTATCCATTTTATTAACAGAAGGAACTATACATTAATGTGGGTGTTCTCACAAAGGGGGCCAAATTCGCAACAGAGCTATTTAGCTGAAAATAGGTGATGGGGGGCCGCCTAGGGTGAAATAGATTTTTTGCAATAATCAGCTTTATGAACCTTTCATTTATTATGTCTCAGAGTTGTATAGCAATATTCGACCTTTAAATACATTAATTATTGCTTTTTATGAGTGTACAGTATGGTTATTTCTTCGGTATTGAGCGAAAAGAACTGATTATTTAATTAGATTTTGTAACTATAAACCCTTACAGAACCTCAGCACATTGTTATGAAAAAAGCAAGCAGGCGGGGGCGGAGGGGGGTGGTGACGTCAATTATTTTTATTGCTACGCGATCTACTCACACTACCGTCGAAGTCGTCCGCATCAAGAAACCTAAATGCTTGTTCGCAAAATTATGATGTCTGATAAAGCCCGCAGAACGCTTGGTACGTCAGCCATTTCTTCAGTTTGCGCGCGTGCAAGGGGGCGCCACATGTCCATTTATTCGTCCGAGCCTCGTTTCACATAGAATGACCTAGTTGCGCATAGAATGCACATTCTATGTTATAGAATGGATTCTATGTTATAGAATGGACATTCTATGTTATAGAATGCATTCTATGTTATAGAATGAACATTCTAAGTTATAGAATGGATTCTATGTTATAGAATGAACATTCTATGTTATAGAATGGATTCTATGTTATGGAATGACCATTCTATGTTATAGAATGAACATTCTATGTTATATAATGGATCCTATGTTATAGAATGAACATTCTATGTTATAGAATGAACATTCTATAACATAGAATGCATTCTATGTGCACCAAATGTTAAAAAACAATTCTATGAAAATAGAATTTATTCAGTGTTGCAAATAAAATCCATTTTATGTTAAAAAAAGGAATTTTATGTCATACAATTCTTGCTGTGTTATACAATAAATTCTATATACATATAATTCATTTCATTCACATATAATTAAAAAAACACAACTAATAAATTGTAACAAAATTTAGAATTAAAAAAAAAGATATTGTATGACACATCACCACATCGATCACATCACATCACTGCATCACATTGCTTCATCACCATGATCGTCAAAACGCACCACCACATAAAATCACATCACATCAACAAATCATCACATCACATCAGCCGACATCACAGCAGCAGCACATCTTCACAGTGCAGCAGACAGCACATATCATGACATCACATAATCTAATCACCCCACCCCTCCCACCCATCACATTTGTGGTGCAGTGTGGTGTGATTTAGAGTGATGTAGTGTGGTGATGTGATGTGGTAATGTGTATGTATCACAGGCGCTTGTATCTGGACACGCGAGCGCCTATGCCTGTGACGCGTCTCCCTTTGGTTATCTATATAACCAAAGTGAGACGCGTCACAGGCATAGGCGCTCGCGTGTCCAGATACAAGCGCCTGTGGTATGTATGTATCGCAATACAGTTCTATTATGCCTTAAAAGCAAGTGAATCAGACCACATCATCACATAACCTAATCACTCCACCCCACCTACCCATCACATTTGTGGAGCAGTGTGATGTAGAGTGATGTGGTGTTGTGATGGGATGTGGCAATGTGTATCTCTCTGCATTGCAGTCCCATGCCATAAAAAATTTTCTCTATACCTTGACAGTGCTCCAGTTTTTACTATTTTAAAAAAAGTGTATATATTGATTTCATTCTATAACATAGAATGAATTCTATGACATAGAATGAATTCTATGACATAGAATGAATTCTATAGCATAGAATGAATAGTATAACATAGAATGAATAAGATGACATAGAATGAATTCTATGACATAGAATGAATTCTATAACATAGAATGAATTCTATAGCAAAGAATAAATTCTATGAATTCTATAACATAGAATGAATTCTATAGCATAGAATGAATTCTATGACATAGAATTCATTCTGTAACATAGAATTCATTCTATGCTATAGAAAAAATTATATGTCATAGAATTCATTCTATGCTATAGAATTCATTCTATGTTATAGAATTCATTCTATGTCATAGAATTAATTCTATGTCATCTTATTCATTCTATGTTATACTATTCATTCTATGCCTATAGAATTCATTCTATGTCATAGAATGAATTCTATGTCATAGAATAAAATTCATTCTATGCATATAGAATTCATTCTTTATTATAGAATTCATTCTATGTTATACAATTTATTCTATGCACATAGAATTCATTTTATGTCATTTTTTTTATTTTATGTTATAGAATGAATTCTATGCGCATAGAACTCATTCTATGTCATGCAATTTATTTTATGTTAAAGAATTCATTCTATGTTATAGAATGAATTCTATGCACATAGAATAAATTCTATGTTATAGAATTCATTTTTTGTAATAGAATTCATTCTATGTTATAGAATATAATTCTATGCATACAGGTGCATTGTATAATATAGAATTGTATTACATACATAGAATCTTATTCTCTATTATAAAATGTTATTCTATACATAGAATTTTATTATGGAGATAGAATTTTACAATATATTATAGAATGTTATTCTATACAAAGAATTTTATTCTATGACTTACAATATTGTTTTCTTTTTTATAAATGGAATTTCAACTAATGAATGCTTTTTGTGTGCATAGAATGCTTTCTATGTGCATAGAATTGATTCTATGTATAGAATGGTCAACGAGGGTTTTCTCCGGGCACTCCGGTTTCCTCCCTCCCTTCAATAATGGTACAGGACGGAGTCAATATACAAATTTTAAAAATTAAAAATCGAGTTTCTTTCCGTCTTCCAATAGCGATTTCCCTGCCTTTACACCACCTGTTTGAGTGATTGGTGTTTATTTGGTGTGTGTGAGGGTGGATGAGACAGGTGAGCGTGTATGTTGGTATAGATCGCCGCGCTTTGAGCCTGATTGATTTGGGGAAAAGCGAGTATATAGCATCCTGTATTATTATTATTATTATTATTATAGAATAAATGGACAGATGGCGCCCCATAGTGTGAGCGCTCGACTGGTACGCTTATGTTACACTCGATTCGATGTTGGTGTTTTTCTTTATCAGTATCTGATTCAGCCCCAATGCTGAATTCCTGATAAGGTGTAACTCAGATTCGTTTATCCACGCAGCCTGCTCAATCAGCATACAAGTCACAGAGTCGACGTATAAAGTTTTCCACTTTTATTCAGCACACATCAACAACTGCATACAATCGCTTTTCACTCTCAAATTTTACTTTTCAACTCACTATCAACAATCTCCTCAAAACAGCGCGGCACACAACTATATAACCTCTCTCTCTCTCTTCCCGAACAATTTAGAACACGGTAGACTAGAATGACTCACTACAGCCAATCAAATAAAAGATCGTCATCGCTGACTTACGTCATACATATTTCTTCTCCTTCCGGGAATGTTCTCATACTTCGATATTTATCGGGAAGTTTCCATCCATAGTAAATACTGAAATCTAGAGAATTCTCCAATAATATCGACTAACGGAAATTATCAACGTTATACAAAACCTCTCCTAACAACAATGCAAACTCAAATCAAAGGTAAATAAACTCCATTATTGAATACTTTGCAAAACGAAATGATTAGATCTATTGTGCGCGTTTCAGACATACTTTCGTTCGCGTTTCAACGTAACATAACCCCCCACTCAAGAAGAAATTTACCCAATTTCTTTCAACAACGTTGAAACGTAATGCACAAACAAAGTCTTAATTCTGGACTTTCTGAATACTGTCATTGTGCTCAGTTCATTCACACAGAGTCAATGTTCTTCCATCCGCAAGTCTATCTGGATATTGTCAATGTTCACACTTTATCCACACAGTCAATGTTTTTTCATCCGCAAGGAAACGACGCCCTCGTCAGTTGCGGTTGTCATCGGCCCAGGGTCAAAGACGATGATCACGTGGGCTTTCCTGGAGTCAGTGCATCCTCCGTTGTCTCCTTCTTCCGTCGGATGTCCGACGCAGTCGACGTTGTCGGTTCCCAGAATACACCTACTGGGTCTCACGGTCAGGTTGGCTTCTTGAAGACGGTGGAACAGCTCCCTCAAGGTCTGCAGAAGCTCTTTCCAGGTCTGGGTGTGGACTAGCAGGTACCCGTCCCAGTAACACACGACATTGTCCATCCCTTTGAGCATCTTCTTCATCCCTCTCTTCAGGGTAGCTCCGCTGTTGACCATGCCAAAGGGCATCCTTAGGCACTCGTACGTCCCATCAGGAGTTATGAAAGCAGTCTTTGGTATGTCCTGTTGACGCACGGGGACTTGCCAATAACCCTTGCTGAGGTCAATCTTTGAGAAGATTCTACTCCCCGATAATTGGCGGAAGAGGTCTGCTGCTGTAGGCATCGGCTCGGGGTCGAAGACGGTGATCTTATTAACCTTCCTGTAGTCGATGCATACCCTGTTGCTCCCGTCCTTCTTCTTCACGACCACGACAGGGGACGCGTAGGGGGAACTGGACTCCCTGATGATGCCCATCTTCAGCATCTCATCGATATCTTTCTTCAAGGATTCACGGGCCTTGAAAGGGATCGGGAATGGTTTGGATCGAACAGAGATATTCGAGTTGAGGTGGACTTCATGTTCGACCAAAGTCGTAGAGCCTGGGACATCATTGAAGCTATGGGGAAACTCGCCCATAAGGTCCTTGAGCTCCACCTTTTGACCTTCCGTCAAGCTCGGTCCTAGCTTAACATCATTGATTCCTACTTTGCTGTGGAAGTCTCCTAGTTCCAACAGTTCCTCGCTGTCAAAGCTGTTGTCGATCTCAGCTGCTGTTGCTGCATGTACAGTCTCTGATGGCCTTTCCACGTACAGCTTAAGGAGGTTGGCGTGGTATATCTTGGAATGCTGGCCGACCTTCACCTTGTAGTCGTTGATTCCCACCACGGTCTCCACTTCGTACGGGCCTTTCCACTGCATCAGCAACTTATTATGATCGGTAGGTAGCAGCACCAGCACTTTGTTGCCAGGTTTGAACTTCCTGTTCACAGCCCTACGATCATAGTAGTGCTTTCCACAGTCCTGGGATTTCTTCAGGTTTTCTCTGGCTATCTCGAGAGTCTGCTCCAGCTTCTCCCGTAGCTAAAACACGTACTGGTAGCTGTTCTTCACATCTGGGGTCTCTACTTCTTTCGTCCACAGTTCTTTCAGGATGTGCATCGGCCCTCTGATGGTTCTTCCGTACAGCAGCTCGAACGGAGAAAAGCCGGTGGACTCCTGCGGCACTTCTCTGTAGGCGAACAGTAAGGCGTTGATGTAGCGATGCCATTGTCTGGGCTGCTCGCTGCACAGTTTCTTCAGGGTGGATTTCAGCGTAGCATTGAACTTCTCGACAAGCCCGTTGCAATTGGATGGTAGGGTGTCGTAGTCAAATGTCGGATGCTCAGCAGTCTGTTGACCTCCTTCATGCAGTCAGAGACGAACTGTGTCCCGAGGTCTGTCAGAATTTCTTCGGGCACTCCAAGTCTGCTGAACATGTCCACCAGTGCCTCTGCTAAAGTTTCAGTGTCAATCTTCTTCAGTGGCACTGCTTCTGGGTACCGAGTCGCATAGTCCACTAAGGTCAGTACCCATCGATGACCTTCTCCACTCGGAGGTCTTATTTCGCCGATTAAGACTAAGGCCACCCTCTTGAAAGGTCGGTCGATCAAAGGCATCCTCTGCATAGGCACTTTAGGAACCCTTCCTCGAGGTATGGTCTTCTGGCAAATGTCACATGATCGGCAGAAACGGCTGACGTCCGCATGAAGTCCTGGCCAGTAGAACACCGCCTGGATTCTGTCTGACGTCTTCTTGATGCCTAGGTGACCTCCCATGATTGAGTCATGTGCTACTTCCATCACTTGGCGCCTTATGGGTAACGGTACCAAGACTTGACGTAGTGGTTTACCTCCGTTGACCCTCGGGTGCTGGAAGATTCTGTACAGGATCTTGGCCTTCACCTCGAAATAGACCGTGCTACTGCTCTTGGTCACGTGGTCTTGGCGGTTCCTGTACTTGTTTAAAGTGCTATCAGCTTCCTGGAGCTGGATCAGCTTATCTCTGTCCACGATGGCAGCTTTTGAGTTGTCGGCGACCTTCAGTGGCGTAGTCGTCTTGTCTCTCTTGGCCTGGGCCCTGGTTGTAACAGCACCGAAGATCTCTGGTCGGCAGGGCTGAGCCGGAGTAGCCACATTGTCCCGTAGCAGCTCTGTAAGGTCTCCATCGGGAAACGGCAATGGATCCTCCTCCATAACTTCGACACGTTGGGTTGAGGCAGGACTCCATTCTGAATCGGGGTCGTCAGGTCGTCTCGCGCCGTCGATGTTCCCGATCATCAAATCGTATAGCGGCTTCTTCAGGCAAACCGCTTCTACTTCGCCTATGTAGAAAGGGGTGCTGACATGAATCTTCGCAACTGGCGCTCTCACACATTTGCTGTCGGCCATGAGTGTCCATTTAAAATCGCCAGTGAACTGTTCTTTAGCGATTAGGTCTTCTCTGACGATGACCCCACTGCAGCCAGAGTCTCTTAAGACAGTCACTTCATGATTTCCGACGCGTCCCTTGGAAACGGGCATGTTCTGTACGGTTACAGCTGCGCTAGCGACGACGGGGATGGATTTCCCGTTGGCAAGGAGGAGTTGGCCATCAGTCATGCACTCTTGCACGTCCGCAGGGGTAGCTGTGCGCTCGGTCTCACTCGGAAGAATGACGCTCCCGCCGCACACTTGATGGTCAGATCTACTGGTTTGCCGTTGATTGGAGAACCGCCTCTGCCGGTTGCCCGCCGCTGCATTGTCCGTAGTGCTCCGCTGTCCGCTACTTTTGTTTTGAGGACAGTTAGCTGCTCTGTGGTCTGTAGCGTTGCAGGTGAAACAACCTCTTGAATGCCCTTCCCTGGGAGGTGGCGTGGAGTCCATCTGTCTCTGGCTCGTCTGGCTCCCCTGGATCTGGTTCCCATGGCTTGCAGTTTTCTGAAAATGTTTCGTCACCTTGGGTGGCCCCAGCGTCTTCTCATAAGCGATCAGATATCTTTCAGCAGCTTCAGCAACGTCTTTTAACGTCTGCAACTTTTGTATTTCCAAGTGGATCGCGAGGTCCTTAGGGCAGGCGTTGAGTAATTGCTCCCATACAATCAGATCATGGAGACTCTCGTAAGTCTTCCCTTTGCCTGATAATTCCACCCACTTGTGTAGATATGACGACAGGCGCTCCACAAACTGCTTTGGCGTCTCGTCTGAAAGAGGCCGGCATTCGCGAAAGCGTTTACGGTAGCCCTTCTCTGTAAAGTTGTAGCACTGCAACAGGGCCTCTTTCAAAACGTCGTAGTCTTTGGCGTCAGTATTCGACAGTCTGGTGTAGACGTCGAGCGCCTTCCCCGTCAATAGTGCGCTGAGTATGATCGCCCAGTCTTGACGTTGCCATTTAGCGCTTTCGGCGAACCTTTCGAACCTCTCGTAACGTTGACTCACTTGTTGTAGCAGTTGAACCCTTGGCTATGGCGTGAATCGCGGCTTGACCCCCAAAATGTTACACTCGATTCGATGTTGGTGTTTTTCTTTATCAGTATCTGATTTAGCCCCAATGCTGAATTCCTGATAAAGTGTAGCTCAGATTCGTTTATCCACGCAGCCTGCTCAATCAGCATACAAGTCACAGAGTCGACGTATAAAGTTTTCCACTTTTATTCAGCACACATCAACAACTGCATACAATCGCTTTTCACTCTCAAATTTTACTTTCCAACTCACTATCAACAATCTCCTCAAAACAGCGCGGCACACAACTATATAACCTCTCTCTCTCTTCCCGAACAATTTAGAACACGGTAGACTAGAATGACGCACTACAGCCAATCAAATAAAAGATCGTCATCGCTGACTTACGTCATACATATTTCTTCTCCTTCCGGGAATGTTCTCATACTTCGATATTTATCGGGAAGTTTCCATCGATAGTAAATACTGAAATCTAGAGAATTCTCCAATAATATCGACTAACGGAAATTATCAACGTTATACAAAACCTCTCCTAACAACAATGCAAACTCAAATCAAAGGTAAATAAACTCCATTATTGAATACTTTGCAAAACGAAACGATTAGATCTATCGTGCGCGTTTCAGACATACTTTCGTTCGCGTTTCAACGTAACAGCTTGGAATCCGGAGGTGGGCTAGATAAAATGTGGCAAATTTTTTTTCTCTGGTCGTCTTAGCAGTATGATTGCTGTTGTGGTTCAGTGTGGATTTTTTGGTCCCTTGCCCCTCTTCCATGGAATGGGTTTGGATGTCTGCCGTGTCTGCCAATGGTTGTGGGGGTGGACATCAAACTTCAATCATCATTCGTGGCTGTGTGGTCATTATTTACACCGAGTTTTGTGTACATATTACCCATATGCGCTTGTATTTGGACACGCGATCGCCTAGATAGCTATGCCTGTGACGCGTCTCCCTTTGGTTATGTCATGGACTAATCTATTCTTTGGTCCATGGTTATGTAAAGGGAGACGCGTCACAGGCATAGGCGCTCGCTTGTCCAGATACAAGCGCCTGTGATATTACCATATCAGGAGCGAAGTTTCTAGTGCAGTACGTAATAGTAAACGTATTCATATTTATTCAATTTAATTAATATCTGTGAGGTTTGTTTTTTTGTTGTTGAAAGAGTGGGATGTTTGCGCCTGGGGAGGCGGTGAGGGGGGTGGGGATATACATGTGTATTTTTCCTGGCCTGTTTTAGTATGTACGCTATATTTATCTGGCCTATGAATGAATAATGCGGAAGGTCTTTTTTTTTTTAAATTGTTGCGTGGTTTGTTTCAAGGGAAGCCACCACAGAAGAATCTCTAAGGCTTTGAAACAATCTGCGCAGCTGCCTCCCTTGACAAGTGAAAAACCCACTACATTTGTAAAAATTCGATCGACAGAGTGATTCCCCAACTGACCGATTGTCTGACTCACAGTTGTTCTGTTTACGTACACGCGTTTCTCAGAGTAGATTGTATAATATTTTTTCTATTTGTCCAAAATGAATAATTTTAGTTTTTCTTTTATTTGTCAATATTCTGAAAAAAAAAGTTGTTTCTTCATCGTCGTTCTTCTCTTCCTCTCGTCTTCTCGTCCACCTTCTCATCTTTGTCGATTGTCGTAGATTTCACCCACCTTCATCATCGTCATCACACCACAGCAGCAGCAAGAGATTCCTCCTCCTCCTCCTCCTCCTCCTCCTCCTCATTATCATCGTCGTCGTATGGACATCATTATCATCATCATCATCATCATCATCATCATCATCATCATCATCATCATCATCATCATCGTCATTATCATCATCATCTTCTTCTTCTTCTTCTTCATCATCATCATCATCATCATCATCATCATCATCGTCGTCGTCGTCGTCGTCGTCGTTGCCGTAGATTTCATCCACCTTCATCATCGTCATCACACCTCAGCAGCAGCATGGGATGGCATCCTCCTGTTCCTAAACGATTCAACGATTCAACGAAGTTTATTGGCCAAATTGACATAAAACATGCATATGGAATATGTTGCGATGTGGCAGTAACATTCATAAAACATACATGCAAACACACGTTTACCAGCTAATAAAATACCTATCAAGCGTGCACACATACACACGCAAACACCAAATAATAAAAATAAACAAGTAGGTGCCAGTGGATTATCACGAGACGTCAGTTACAGCATTATGAATTTGACATTATGAGGAATTTAAAGCAAGAGCAGCCTCTGGAAAAAAAAGAATATCTAAAACGGTTTGTTCTGGTTTTGAGGGTTCTGAAGCGCCTGCCGGACGGGAGGAGCTCGAACAGATGGCCGGCTGGGTGTGAGGGGTCAGCTGTGATGTTTCTAGCTCTACGGACCAAGCGCGTGTAGTAGATCGAGGCGACAGATGGAAGTTCGCACCCGATAACTCTGGACGCGTGTTTTACGATGCGCTCAAGTTGCACTTTCTCCTCATCAGTGGCACCACCAAACCAGGTAGTGATGCCAAAGCAGAGGATGCTTTCGATCACTGCGCGATAGCCTCCACCTGCTCCTCCTCCACCTACTCCTCCTCCTCATCGTCGTCGTCGTATGGACGTCATCATCATCATCATCGACAACGCCTTGTGTAAGACACTAGCCTATCAACTTAGGTTAATTGTAGTCTGAGGTGGAAGGGTGTGGTGGGGAGGGGATAGAGAAGTAAGGACAACTATGACGGCCTACTAGCGCCAAAACCGAGAATTACCAGTTTCGCCAGATGATTGAAACTAGCACGTGTTCTGTTTAATTTACAGAGATACCGGTAATCCACAGTGTTAAATAATAATTATCAGTATTTGCCACGCCTTCCTAGCGCCAAAACCAAAAAAATTACAAATATCATGAGATAATTACAAATATCATGATTACAATTATCAAGGGATAATTACAATCATCATTGAAAATTTACAAATGTATTCGCGTGATCATGATTAAGTTTCAGTTTTGGCTCTAACAATCCGCATGGAATTGCGCCAAAACTGAAAATTTTAATTTTCACCTAATAATTACACATTTGACGTGTAAATTGTAAATATGTCGTTGATATTTGTATTTATCCCATAGATATATGTAATTATCAGGTTTTGGCACTGGTAGTCTGTCATATATGTGAACTACACAGAACACTTGTAAATTACCATTATCACTGATAGCTTTTGGCGCTAGTAAGCCGCCTTAGTCAAAATTTAGCATGATAACACAACAATTTTAATTATCAAGTAAAAATTGTAATTATTATGTAATAATTACAATTTTCGGTGTTGGCACATTTCCAGGCGGATTGCTACAGCCAAATCTGAAAATCAAACATGATCACGCGAAAATATTTGCAATATTTGTAGTTATGCCTTGATAATTGTAATTACCCTATGATATTTGTAATTATCTCATGTTATTTGTAATTTTTAGGTTTGGCGCTAGTAGGCCATCATAGACAACAGCGCACCACAATCACCCCACCATGCTCTACGGCTGTGAATGGGTACTGAGCTCTCTTGATAACCGGATAAAGTGTAAAAACCGAAGAATCGAGAGAGAGAGAGAGAGAGAGAGAGAGAGAGAGAGAGAGAGAGAGAGAGAGAGAGAGAGAGAGAGAGAGAGAGAGAGAGAGAGAGAGAGAGAGAGACAGACAGACAGACAGACAGACAGAGACAGAGACAGAGACACAGAGACAGAGAGACAGACAGACAGAGACAGAGAGAGAGAGAGAGAGAGAGAGAGAGAGAGAGAGAGAGAGAGAGAGAGAGAGAGAGATGGATGGATGGGAGAAAGAGAGAGGGAAGGAAGGAGAGATGGATGGGAGAAAGAGAGAGAGAGCGAGAGAGAGAGAGAGAGAGAGAGGAGGGGGGGAGGGGGGGCGGATGGAAAGAGAATGAGAGAAATAAAACGGGGAGGGAGAGAGGGTGGTGGGAAAAGAGAGAGAGGGAGAACGATAGAGAAGGTAGGGGAGAGAAGGTAAGAGAGAGAGAGAGAGAGAGACAGAGAGAGAGAGAGAGACAGAGACAGAGACAGAGAGAGACAGAGACAGAGACAGAGACAGAGAGAGACAGAGACAGAGAAAAAGAGAAAGAAAGAGAGAGAGAGAGAACTGATACTACCCTCTTGAAGCAGGCCCTGAGAAAACCTACACCACCCCACACACCTACGACCGAAAGAATACTCAAGAAGAGGCTCCTATACATTTCTCTGTCTACTAGTAATATCTTAAATGGTCTCCCTGGTCTGGAAATATTAAGTATAATTCACTTTGATCGATGTGTATGAACCCCTGATGCTAGTGCTCGGTTGTCTAGGCGTCAGACGGTGCGCCCAGAGGCTGCAAGTGGACGTCTCGGGCGGCTTGAGTTAGATCCTCTATCGGCCTGAGAGAACCTTGAGCAACTCTTGTGCTGGAAAAGCGCTAAATAAGAACGATTAATTTAAGAAGAAGAAGAAGAAGAAGAAGAAGAAGAAGAAGAAGAAGAAGAAGAAGAAGAAGAAGAAGAACAACAACAACAACAACAACAACAACAACAAGAATATCAGGAATGTAAGCATCCTTTGTCATTTAAAACTCATCAGCATAATGTGCTCTCTTTGACCCTCTTCAACGACTTGGGTGTATACTTGATTTGCCTATCGACGATGCGGCGACGCCAGCTTAACAACGTATCCCTCTGTAGTGTCTGCGCCTATAGGCGCCCGTGCGATTAATTGGGTTTGTTTGTAGTGGTGGTTGATGAGAGGCGGTGGCTTGTAACCAATTAACTTTAACTTTAATTAATGGTGCGCCCTTATAATCACCCGTATCAAGGTTAACTCAAGATTCAATATATATTTATTGTCACCATAAATTTAATGAGGAAATTTAGTGTGTTGTGTGCGTCAATTGCATTTACAAGGACACTTTAACAACGGAACTTACATAACACCAAGGAATAAAACAAGCCAAGGGAGACAAATTGCTTTAAACACCAAGAAAGGTAATTACCCCGCTCTCAAAGGTGGACAAAAAGTGCGACATAGTGGCTTTCTATTCCATGTCCTTCTACAGCTAAAAGAGCTCTAAAACAGTACAACTGAATTCACAAAGCCGGGTTCTCCTGACGCGTGTCGACCTTTACCAAAGGTCTCTTCAGAGGTTTGGCCCTGAATGCCTAGACTACACTGAGTACTGCATGGATAGTCACAAAGACACCGTTGAGAAGTTCACATTAGGAAGAAGCCAGTCGAAGGCGTTTTCAATTTGCGATATATAATACATACAAATAATAAACAATTACCTGTAATAAAAGAAAGTGGAGAGTGCAACAATATTAAGACACATACTGTTTAAATTAAAATTGACTATGATTAGCAATAAAATTAAGCAAAAAAAAAGTTACACATGAATACATTTACAGAATAGAAATTGAGCAAAAAAAAGTTACACATGAATACATTTACAGAATAGCCATCAAAGCATACAAATATCAGGTAACGGTAAAATGGTTTAGACAATTTCCTTGAGGGATATAAGAGAGAAGAGGAGGCGGCAGAGAGTGTGGGTGGTGGGATAGAGTGGAGCTTGGTGGGAGTCGGGAGAGGAGGAGAGTATATATATATCTTATCCCGTAACTCGGAGGTCGTAGGGGCACCACAGATGATCGTTTAACCAGCGTACTCCATCCCTGTCCTCAGCAACCCTGATGGTTTCGCTCAGTCCATTCTCGAATGTTGTCCTCCCACCTCTTTTTCGGTCTCTCTCTTTTTTTACCTTCTTGCACTGTGCCTTGCAGGATGGTCTTTGCAAGACCTGATGATCTGGTGACGTGGCCATACCATCAAAGTTTCCGTTTTTTCACCACTGTGAGCAGGTCATCGTGTTGTGTGATGATCTGTCGGACTTCGTCGTTGGTGATGTGCTGGGTATAGGAAATGCTCAAAGGTCTCCTGTAGCACCTCATCTCCATGCTTTGAATTCTTCGTTGTAGATCTGCTGTGAGTGTCCATGCTTCGCAAGCATATAGGAAGATGGAGATGACAAGGGACC
>CM072521.1:16514759-16542259 GCA_036898135.1 Oncomelania hupensis | reverse complement strand
CCTGGAGGTCGTAGGGGCACCACAGATGATCGTTTAACCAGCATACTCCATCTTTCTCTGTCCTCAGCAGCCCTGATGGCTTCGCTCAGTGTCAAACCAGTCCATTCTCGAATGTTGTCCTCCCACCTCTTTTTCGGTCTCCCTCTTCTTCTACCTCCTTGCACTGTGCCTTGCAGAATAGTCTTTGCAAGGCCTGATGATCTGGTGGCGTGGCCATACCATCGGAGTTTCCGTTTCTTTACCACTGTGAGCAGGTCATCGTGTTGTCCTATGGCTTGTGTGATGGTCTGTCGGACTTCGTCGTTGGTGATGTGTTGGGTATAGGAAATGCCCAGAAGTCTTCTGTAGCACCTCATCTCCATGCTTTGTATTCTTCGTTGGAGATCTGCTGTGAGGGTCCATGCTTCGCAAGCATATAGGAAGATGGAGATGACAAGGGAGCGCAGCAGTCTTACTTTGGAATGTAGACTGATGGTCCTGTCTTTCCAAATGGGCTTCAACCTTGTCAGGGCAGCAGTTGTTTGTGCGATCCTGGAGAGGACTTCCTGTCGGGACCCATTGTCTGATACAATGGCTCCTAAATATTTGAAACTATGCACTGTGTTGAGGGATTGGCCTTGGACTTTGATGTCCGTGTTGATGCCATTGGTGTTGTTGGTCATCAATTTGGTCTTCTCTGCACTTATTTCCATTCCATAGGCTCTGGAGGTGGTGTCAAGCCTCTGCACCAGCTGTTCAAGTTCTTGTTCCTCTCCAGCCAATCCATCAATGTCATCCGCAAAACGAAGATTGGAGATTGCTCTACCCCCTATGCTGACTGTGCCTTCATGATCTGCTAGAGCATCTGACATGATGCGCTCTAGGAAGATGTTGAAGAGTGTTGGAGAGAGTAGGCATCCTTGACGCACACCGATTGTTGTTCTGAACCAGTTCCCGATGGCGCTGTTGTGGAGGACTGCACTGGTAGCCTTGTCATACAGGCTTTTGATGACTTCAATAATTTTAGGGCTGATGTTGTACACTTTCATTGTTGCCCATAGAGCTGCATGCCAGACTCGGTCAAACGCTTTCTTGAAATCTATGAACACATGATATAGATGTTGTTGGTGCTGTAGGTATTTCTCACATGTTATTCTGAGGTTGAAAATCTGCTCAGTGGTACTTCGCCCTGCCCTGAATCCTGCTTGCTCTTCAGCTATGATTTGTTCAGCTTGGGGTTTCAACCTGTTGTGTATAATGTTTAGGAGGACCTTGCTGGGATGGCTGATGAGGCTGATGGTGCGGTAATTTTCACACTCCTGAAGGTTACCTTTTTTGGTAAGAGTGATGACAAGCGACTGGGTCCATGGTATAGGCCACTCCCCACTCTGCCAGATCTTGTTACAGATAATGGTGAGGGCATCAATCATCGCTTCTCCTCCTGCTTGTAGCAGTTCCGCGGGTATGTTGTCCACTCCCGCTGACTTCCCTTTCTTTAGCGATTGCACTGCTGCCTCAACTTCTTCCCGGAGGATTGGGAGGATTTCTTCTTCTTCTCTGTTCTCGGGAGCAATCTCGCCAATGCAGAAATAATGGTGGATCCCTCTTTTTTTCCGTATCCGTTAATTTTGCAGATTCGTATATTAAGACTGTTGCAGACATATAAAAATAGATTGAAATAAAGCAGTTGCCTCACTTTAAATCGCAAAACAACGTACGATCACTATTTTCCACATTTTCTTTATCACTACACACAACCTTACGACTTGTTTCTGCGAATCCCTTAAATAATGAAAACTGCAGTCCCTATACAATGAACTGGTTACGTAATAATGCATTGTTTAGCAACATTTTCTAAATAATACAATATTTAGCCAAATCTGCTAAAAATGCATTGTATAGGTAAACAAATCATTATTTAGAAACATTTGAATACTATTCATTATTTAACACAATCTGCTAAATAATGCAATATATTTTGCAACAATGCCTTATCTATGCTTACCTATGTCATGATTGATTTACCCAAACAATATATATTGTTTAGGTAACTAAAACGTTATTTACCGACAAAATATATTATTTAAAGAAATCTTACATTGTTTGTAAGCAAATGATTATTTAGAAGATATGCTTCTAAAATACAGATTATTTAGCTGAAAGTGGTGAAACTAAATAATTTACAAAGGGAATTCCATAATTATCAGTGGTCTGTACATTTAATTAATGAATGTGTAGGCCTAATTATTTTCAAACTTACCAGCATAAGGCTACCAAAGACTTACGAAATTGTGGAATATGTTGCCCTGTATGTACAGAAACTACAAGAAGAAGAAGAAGAAGAAGAAGAAGAAGAAGAAGAAGAAGAAGAAGAAGTGATACGATAATTAGTCCAAGGATTAGGACAACGTTAGTACTGTGTGGATGCGACTGTCGATTGTGTGAAGTTGTTGTGGACTGAGCAAGCCTACCTCAAAGAAGCCAGCCAAAAAGCAGATCGAGTAAGCTTACCTTCGTGTTACAATTACATCGATAGTCAGACTAGAATGACGTAACTCCCGTGCCACAAATGGAATGTCCGCCATCAAAGTCGATTCAAGTCTCGTTGTCGTCATTCTTTAAAAGCATCGACTTACTTCGATCACGCCACCTCCACAGATCCGTGTAATATTCACAGTGAATGTTGCCCCACTGAAAAAAAAAGCTTGCAACAAAAAGCAACGCATTCGAAAGTATAGTTTTTGTTGCCGTTTTAAATCGATAAAATCCGACGCTTAGCAACAGCTAGTTACCGCTGTAACGCTGTTTTAAAAAAAAAAAAAAAAAAAAAAAAAAAAAAAAAAAACTCTTGTAGGTCATAGAGCGTAAAAGTATACGGATAAACAGGGAAAATTACCAAATCCCTGTCAGAACAGAAATTAGAAATTCAAACTTTAACGGAGAAAACAAAAGTAGTACATGTATACAGAATAATCTCGGCCTACTTGCTATAGGCGCATCTGTATGTACAGCTGCCGGTCTTTGCAGATGCTTGCCTGTATAGGGTCCCATTTTGAAAGCTCTGTTTACTTTTGCCGAACACGGGTTTACCCAGAAATTGGCATTGTTATTGCGTTAAGCTAAACTATGATAAAATGGGCATTGTTATTACGTTAAGGTAAACTATGATAAAATGGGCTGTCTTTGCTCACATTAAGCGCTAAAATCCAAATTTTTCCATTTCAGTTCCGACAAGGGGTGATTTCCCCTGTTTAACGGTACACCAATACCACGGCCGTGTGACCTTTGACCTTATTCCTAAATGAACCAGGCGGTTTTAAGAGTGCGTCTTTATAGTGTCTGGTGATGGGGTAGGTATCAACCTACAACAAAAAACCTTACCGAGTCATCCTTTTTTTTTTTAATTAATGGGTTTTGCCTTTTACTGGTTTTGGTAGATGCTATTTTTATTATTTTTTTTTTTATTTCGAAGGGGGGAGTCAGCGGGAGTGGACAACATATACGCGGAATTGCTTCAAGCAGGGGGAGAAGGCTACCAGTGCAGTCCTCCACAACAGCGCCATCGGAAACTGGTTCAGAACAACAATCGGTGTGCGTCAGGGATGCCTACTCTCTCCAACACTCTTCAAAATCTTCCTAGAGCTCATCGTGTCAGATGCCCTTGCAGACCACGCAGGCACAGTCAGCATAGGGGGTAGAGCAATTTTCAACCTTCGTTTTGCGGATGACATTGATGGATTGGCTGGAGAGGACCAAGAACTTGAACAGCTGGTACAGAGGCTTGACACCACCTCCAGAGCCTATGGAATGGAAATAATTAATGCAGAGAATACCAAAATGATGACCAACAACACCAATGGTATCAACACGGACATCACAGTCCAAGGCCAATCCCTCAACACAGTGCATAGCTTCAAGTATTTAGGAGCCATTGTATCAGACAATGGGTCCCGACAGGAAGTCCTCTCCAGGATCGCACAAACAACTGCTGCCCTGGCGAGGTTGAAGCCCATTTGGAAAGTCAGGAAAATCAGCCTACATAAAATGTAAGATTGCTGCGCTCCCTTGTCATCTCCATCTTCCTATACTCTTGCCAACCATGGACCCTCACAGCAGATCTACAACAAAGAATACAAAGCATGGAGATGAGGTGCTACAGAAGACTTCTGGGCATTTCCTATACCCAGCACAACATCAATGACGAATCCGACAGAACATCACACAAGCCATTGGACAACACAATAACCTGCTCACAGTGGTGAAGAAACGGAAACTCCGATGGAATGGCCACGTCACCAGATCATCAGGTCTTGCAAAGATCATCCTGCAAGGCACAATGCAAGGAGGTAGAAAAAGAGGGAGACCGAAAAAGAGGTGGGAGGACAACATTTAAAAATGGACTGGCTTGACACTGAGCGAAACCATCAGGGTTGCTGAGGTCAGGGAAAGGAGGAGTACGCTTGTTAAACGATCATCTGTGATGCCCCTACGACCTCCGAGTTACGGGATAGGATAGGATAGGATAGGATAGGATAGGATAGGAGGAGAAGCGATGATTGACGCCCTCACTATTATCTGTAACAAGATCTGGCAGAGTGGGGAGTGGCCTACATCATGGACCCAGTCGCTTGTCATGTCATTACTCTTCCCAAAAAGGGTAACCGTCAGGAGTGTGAAAATTACCGCACCATCAGCCTCATCAGCCATACCAGCAAGGTCCTCCTAAAAAAACAACAGGTTGAAACCCCAAGCTGATCAAATCATTGCTGAAGAACAAGCAAGATTCCGTGCAAGACGAGGTACCATTGAACCGATTTTTAACCTCCCAAAACTCTGCGAGAAATATCTGCAGCATCTATGTCATCTGTTTGTAGACATTAAGAAACCGTTTGACCGAGTCTGGCAAGCAGCTCTGTGGGCAATCAGCCCTAAAAGTATTGAAGTCATCAAAAGCCTGTATGACTGGGCTACCAGTGCACTCCACAACAGCGCCATCGGAAACTGGTTCAGAACAACAATTGGTATGCACCAAGGATGCCTACTCTCTCCAACACACTTCAACATCTTCATAGAGCGCATCATGTCAGATGCCCTTGCACATCACGAAGGCACAGTCAGCATAGGGGGATAGAACGATTTCCAATCTCCGTTTTGCGGATGACATTGATGGATTGGCTGGAGAGGAACAAGAAGTTGAACAGCTTGTAGAGCCCATGGAATGGAAATAAGTGCAGAGAAGACCAAAATGATGACCAACAACACCAATGGCATCAACGCGGACATCAGAGTCGAAGGTCAATCTCTTAACACAGTGCATAGCTTCAAATATTTATTAACTGCTGCCCTGTCAAGGTTAAAGCCCGTTTGGAAAGACAGTACCATCAGTCTACATTCCAAGGTAAGGTTGCTCCGCCTTCTGGTCGTCTTCATCTTCCTATACGCATGCGAAACATTGACCCTAACAGCATATCTAAAACGAAGAATCCAAATCATGAAGATGAGGTGCTACAGAAGACTTCTGGACATTTCCTATACTCTGCACATCACCAATGACGAAGTCCGACATTGGACAACACGATGACATGACCACAGTGGTGAAGAAACGGAAGGAAACTCCGATGATATGGCCACGTCACCAGATGTTACGTTGAAACGCGAATGGTAGTACATCGGAAACGTGTACGATAGATCTAATCGTTTCGTTTTGCAAAGTATTCAATAATAGAGTTTATTTACCTTTGATTTGAGTTTGCATTGTTGTTAGGAGAGGCTTTGTATAACGTTGATAATTTGCGTTAGTCGATATTATTTGAGAATCTTCTGGATATGCGTGTTTACTCTTGATAGAAATTTCCGGATGGATATCGAAGGTCGTGAATGTTCCCGGAAGTAGAGAAAATGTGAGTGACGTAAGTCAGTGATGACGATCTTTAGTTCGATTGGTGGCAGTGCGTCATTTCTACCACGTACCAAATCGTTCCAGAAAAGAGAGAGGTTATTTAATCGTGTACCGAGATCGCTGTTGAGATAGAAAAGTTGTTGATAGTGATTTGGAAAGTTGCTGTGAAAGTTGTTGAGTTGAATTGAGAATTGTATGCAGTTGTTGATGTGTGCTGAATAAAAGTGGAAAACTTCATACGTCGACTTTGTGACTTGTATGCTGTTTGGACGGGCTGTGTGAATAAACGAATCTGAGTTACACCCTATCAGAAATTCAAGCATCGGGGCTGAATCAGATACTGATAGAAAACACCAACATCAAACTGAGTGTAACATTTTGGGGGTCAAGCCGCGATTCACGCCATAGCCAAGGGTTCAACTGCTACAACAAGCGAGTCAACGTTACGAGAGGCAGTCATCGAGGGTAGCCGCCAACGAGTTGCGTCGAGAGGGGCCAACATACTGGGACTACATCACCGATAGATTCGGGTTGACTGCAAGGGCGTGTAGTCGCTGAAGAGTTGCTTCGTGAGCGAACAACAGATCGGGACTACGTAGCTGCCGTAAGACTACGTCGAGGGACAGTCTCGGAGCTACATTGCCAGTGTTACAGAGAGCGGCGAGTGGACGTCGCGTATACTTCAGCACAGGAGCGTATACATCAACACCAGCGTGGTGCAGCGTCGCATACGACGAGGACAGCGGGGCCTGCGTCAACGAAGGCGACTTGTGACAAGCATCAGCGCTACTGCAGAAAGCGTGCTGTTCTAGAACAGTCTAGAAAGGTACAGCACAGTCAAGAACTTTCCAGAAAAAGAACTCTACAGTCAAGAACTTTATAGAAAAAGAACCTTCTAGAAAAGAACTTTCCAGAAGCATCAAGATGGCTGACTTCTGGCAGAGAGGGGTTGAACTAAATCTAAAAGGCAAACAGCTGACGGAGTACGTCAAGTCTCAAGAGAGAATATTGCGTGAAGAAAGAGAAGAACAGCGAAGGCGCGAAGAAAGAGAATTGGAAGAGAAGCGTCGAGAAGTAGAAGAACAACGTCGCCGAGAAGAAAGAGAAGAGCAGCGGCAGCGTGAAGAAAGAGAAGAGGAACGCAGGCGTGAAGAAAGGGAAGCTGAGCGTCAGTTCCAGTTAGAGATGGCGCGCATCCAACAACAGCAGCACGCGCCACATGTTATCAGCGACTTCAAAGCTCCAAAATTGCCAGCATTCGTCGACGAAAAGGACCAGATCGACAGCTATCTAGCGAGGTTTGAAAGGTTCGCCGAAAGCGCTAAATGGCAACGTCAAGACTGGGCGATCATACTCAGCGCACTACTGACGGGGAAGGCGCTCGATGTCTACAGTAGATTGTCGGACAATGACGCCAAAGACTACGACGTTTTGAAAGCGGCCCTATTGCAGTGCTACAACTTTACAGAAAAGGGCTACCGTCAACGCTTTCGTGAATGCCGGCCTTTGTCAGACGAGACACCAAAGCAATTTGTGGAGCGCCTGTCATCATATCTACACAAGTGGGTGGAATTATCAGGCAAAGGGAAGACTTACGAGAGTCTCCATGAGCTGATCGTGAGGGAACAATTACTCAACGCCTGCCCTAAGGACCTCGCGATCCACTTGGAAATACAAAAGTTGCAGACGCTAAAAGACGTTGCTGAGGCTGCTGAAAGATATCTCATCGCTCATGAGAAAACGTTGGGGCCACCCAGCGCGACGAAACACTTTCAGAAGACGGCAAGACATGGGAACCAGATCCAGGGGAGCCAGACGAGCCAGAGACACACTGACTCCACGCCTCCTCCCAGGGAAGGGCATTCAAGAGGCTGTTTCACCTGCAACGCTACAGACCACAGAGCAGCTAACTGTCCTCAAAACAAAAGTAGCGGACAGCGGGGCAGTACGGACAATGCAGCGGTGGGCAACCGACAGAGACGTTTCTCCAATCAACGGCAAAACAGTAGATCTGACCATCAAGTGTGCGGCGGGAGCGTCATTCTTCCGAGTGAGACCGAGCGCGCAGCTACTCCTGCGGACGTGCAAGAGTGCATGACCGATGGCCAACTTCTCCTTGCCAACGGAAAATCCATCCCCGTCGTCGCCAGCGCAGCTGTGACCGTCCAGAACATGCCTGTTTCAAAGGGACGCGTCGGAAATCATGAAGTGACTGTCTTAAGAGACTCTGGCTGCAGTGGGGTCATCGTCAAAGAAGGCATCGATGACGTTAAGCTAGGACCAGGCTTGACGGAAGGTCAAAAGTTGGAGCTCAAGGACCTTATGGGCGAATTTCCCCATAGCTTCAGTGATGTCCCAGGCTCTACGACTTTGGTCGAACATGAAGTCCACACCCAGACCTGGAAGGAGCATCTGCAGACCTTGAGGGAGCTGTTCCACCGTCTCGCAGAAGCCAACCTGACCGTGAGATCCAGCGAATGCATTCTGGGAGCTGACAACGTCGACTTCATCGGATGTTCGATGGCAGAGGGAGACAACGGAGGATGCACTGACTCCAGGAGAGCCCACGTGATCATCGTCTTTGACCCTGGGCCGATGACGACCGCAACTGACGAGGGCGTCGATTCCTTGCGAACGAAAGAACATTGACTGTGTGGACGAACTAAGAATATTGGTAATGACAGACTTTAAAATGAAAAACGTTGACTGGGTAAATGATCTGTGAACATTGACAGTATCCGGAAAGACTTGCAGATGAGAAACTTTGTCTCTGTGTATATAAACTGAGAACATTGACAGTAAATGAGACAGTCTGAAGTAAGTTTTAATTCTGTACATTGTTTGTGCATTACGTTTCAACGTTGTTGAAAGAAATTGGGTAAATTTCTTCTTGAGTGGGGGGTTATGTTACGTTGAAACGCGAATGGTAGTACATCGGAAACGTGTACGATAGATCTAATCGTTTCGTTTTGCAAAGTATTCAATAATAGAGTTTATTTACCTTTGATTTGAGTTTGCATTGTTGTTAGGAGAGGCTTTGTATAACGTTGATAATTTGCGTTAGTCGATATTATTTGAGAATCTTCTGGATATGCGTGTTTACTCTTGATAGAAATTTCCGGATGGATATCGAAGGTCGTGAATGTTCCCGGAAGTAGAGAAAATGTGAGTGACGTAAGTCAGTGATGACGATCTTTAGTTCGATTGGTGGCAGTGCGTCATTTCTACCACGTACCAAATCGTTCCAGAAAAGAGAGAGGTTATTTAATCGTGTACCGAGATCGCTGTTGAGATAGAAAAGTTGTTGATAGTGATTTGGAAAGTTGCTGTGAAAGTTGTTGAGTTGAATTGAGAATTGTATGCAGTTGTTGATGTGTGCTGAATAAAAGTGGAAAACTTCATACGTCGACTTTGTGACTTGTATGCTGTTTGGACGGGCTGTGTGAATAAACGAATCTGAGTTACACCCTATCAGGAATTCAAGCATCGGGGCTGAATCAGATACTGATAGAAAACACCAACATCAAACTGAGTGTAACACCAGAGCACCAGGCCTTGCAAAGACCATCCTGCAAGGAGGCAGAAGAAGAGGGACCGAAAACGAGGTGGGAGGACAACATTCGAGAAAGGACTTTCTTGACACAGACACTGAGCGAAGCCATGGGGATGGTTGAGGACAGAGGAGGATGACGCTGGTTAAACGATCATCTGTGGTGCCCCAACGACCTTCGAGCTACGGGATAGAGTAGGACAGGGTAGTTCGAAGGGCGGCAGCGATTGCTATTAATAAGCACACAAACTACAGAATGTAAAGATTTTAACAAGAAAAACTGAACTTTCGAAAGAGTTGCTGTGTTTGTGTGTGAGTGTGTGTGTGTGGGTGTGGGCATGTAGAAACGACGTTAGAGTGACACACTCATGGAACTCCACATGGTTTCTTTTGACTTTTTTGGAAGGGCGCCCTATTTTGACGTCAAAATAGTTCCCTGCTGAGTTAGAGCTGTTTTAGGCCTAGGGTTAGGTTAAGGGTTAGGGTTAGGGTTAGGGTTTGGGTTAGGGGTTAGGGTTAGGGTTAGGGTTAGGGATAGGTTCAAAAATTTGAAAATGTCAAAATAATGTCACGAAAATGAAAAGTGTGTCAAAATAATCCCTGTTTTTTTCACAACAGTCATCATAATGTCGTTTTTACAAAAATGTGTGTGTGTGTGCAAGCTAATGTTTCAATGGGGCAACACTCACTGTGAATGTTAAACGGACCTGTCGATGGAGCGTGGTGGCCAAAGTGGGCCCATTTTAAGTTTAAAAATAAAGAGAAGTCCACGTAAGCCTTATAAGAGTCCCAGCCTCGCAGTGTATCAAATGCTGTTTCAAAGTTACCTAACTGTAACTGTACGTCTGAAAGCTATGGTCAAGATACTTACGAAACGTTTTCATGAGAGTACAAGTACTTAGAAAGTGCCGTAAAGTTTCCTGGATGACCATTGTCTGTAGAAGATAACTTGAGTGTGGACTGGATTGTATTTTAAGTTACTAACTCGCCAAGCGTTCCGGGAGTACGCTTCTTGGAAAGTGCTGTAATAGGTTTTTTTGTTGGTTTTTTTGGATGACCATTGTCTGCAGAAGAAAATCTGAGTGTAAACTGTGTTGTATGCTATTGTAAAGTTACTAACACACGAAACGTTTTAAGAGTACGCTATTTTGAAAGCGTAGTTAGGTTTTCTGGATGCCCATTGAACAGCTGAAGATATAACTGATTGTGAACTGTAGGTCTATTTTGAAATTATTAACTTACGATATGTTTTAGGAGTAGTTTGAAAGTGTAGCCTATTGTGATGTTAGCTTATGTAGAAAAGAACTAGGCTGTAACTCAGGATTTTCTATGGAAAATGTGCCTTTAATGTTAAGTAGTTTGTTTGCTCATTAGACTGCGGTCGATTTTCAGCAATGACGCTAATTGGTAGGAGTTCGAGGGCTCGCGACTTTACACTTGAAATAAACAATTAAATACCACAAAGTCTGCGTATCGGCGTGTTTTTGTGTGTGTGCACTGTGTTTTGTTGTTGTTGTTTGTATAGTAAACACTGATGCAAAGTCTAGTGTTATAGGCCTGATTGCTTCTCCCACCACGAGTGAAAGATGTCAGCTATGGTCGAATCCTACAGCCTGCATGCATTAAGCATCTTGCCCTGGCAGTAAGTATTCTATTAATTTTTCTTAATAATTGGCAAAACATTTATTGTAATACATTAATCAATCAACCAATTTATTGTTTGTTCTGGTACATCGCAAGCTTCCAATTCCAAATAATAGCGCACGGTTATTGTCTGATAGTTGAAGTGTCTAAGAGAGAGTTATAGGCGTAGCTGGGACTAGTAAACATACGAGAGAGGGAGAATAAAGCCTCGACTAGTCCTCAGCCGGTGTGAAATTCCGAGTCTCAGCCACGTTATATATGAGGGAGTTATATAAAGCGAGTGGACTCGTTGCGATCGATCGTCCCACCGCCGTAGCTCAAGTGGTAGAGCGTTCGCCTGGCACACCGATGATCCAGGTTCGAATCCCGTGGTGGGCGATATAAAATGTGGCCATTTTCGCTGTCCATTTTAGCAGTATGATTGCTTTGGTGGTTTAGTGTTGATTTAGGTCCCTACCCCTCTTTCCTTAGGATGGTTATCCCCGTCTGCCATATCGCCAATGGTGGGTGTAGACGTTAAACCTCAATATTCATTCATGCGATCGATCGATGTCTTTGAATGTTTGTTTTTATTCATCGATTGTAAAATATTGTCCTGCAGTAAATAATAACAATATTCTACTGGGCGCGCTTTATTCCTAAATCAGACTCGAAGCGCGGCGATCTGTAACCAACATACACGCTCACATTTTACAGACACTCTTAGACTACTTATAGGCTACTCACCATCTGAAAACCTAGCTGTGTTGTAAAAGGCAAGTCGCAATTACAAGACTGAAATGAATACGATTTTTAAAAAAAAGTTTAGACGGACTGCGTCCAATACCATTATTGAATTATTGATTGTATTTGGATGGATAACATTCGAACTCCACCAATAGCAGGGAAATAGCGAGAGCTTTACATGAACCATCTTTGAAATTTCAGCGTTGATTCCTCACAAAATAATAGATAATAAAAAAAGTTTTTTTGTTTTGAAAACTAGAGAACAATAACATTATGTAATAATTGCTCTGAGGAAACCAACCCTGATAACCACGTGGCCGCCCGAGTTAAAATTAAAGTTTTAGAACGACCAGCAGACTCCCAAAAGGTCTCAACCGTTGCATTAGTCAAGTCAATGGAGATTTAACTCCTGGATGCGCTGCAGGCTTATGGTTTAGTGGAAGAGTGTGTATACGTGTGTGTGTTCGTGTTTGTGTGATGCATGTGCGTGTAAGTATAGGTGTGCATGTGTCTGTACGTGCATGTGTGTGTAGGTATGTGTGTAGGGGTGTGTGTGTATGTATGCGTGTATGTCTGTTTGTTTGCATGTATGTATGTCTAGGTTTGTGTAGGTATGTGTGTGTGTAGGTCTGCGTGTAGGTAAGTGTAAATAGATGTGCATATGTTTGTGCGTGGGTGTGTTTATGTACGTGTGTGTAGGTGTGTGTGTGTAGGTAGGTGTATGAGTGTACGTTGTGTAGGTAGGTGTAAGTAGGGGTGTGTGTGTTTGTGTGTGCGGGTGTGTGTGTGTGTGTGTGTGTGTGTGTAGGTAGGTGGTTGGGTAGGTAGGTGTAAGTAAGGGTGTGCATGTGTGTGTGAGTGTTAAAGCATGGGAGTGTTTATAGGTGTGAGTGTTTGTGTGCGTGCAAGCGGCGTCCGTAGGTGAAAAAGACGTCCAAACAACAAAAAACAACAACCGAGGACATTTTGGACAACGAAAAATAATATTAATAGTGACGACGAAAATAACGTATCGTACTCTTGTCTTCATGGACCAAAAAAATGTGATATGAAGACTGCGACGGTGGCTTTTATTTATTTTATTTTTTTAACTTGTTATAGTGATGACATGTGATTGTGATAGAGAGCTGTGATAGTAGTAAGCTTAGTATGAATGTGTTCGTAGTTACTGATGAGATGTAAGTTTGATAAACTTTGTTAGTTCTGTTGCTTGCATGGATGTGTTTATAACTGAATATCATTTATGATTTTAGATTTTTAAGGGTTGATAATAATTTTTGTTCGTTTAACACATAATTATATGGCTTTAAATGCGCCTTTTGATTTTTATTATAATAATCTACTCTGTAAATTCCCTGTTTGAGGTACTAAAAGTGTGCTATATTGTATTGTATCATCGGATGTTGGGTAACGGTTAGGTACGTACATAGGCCCATGAACACACGGTTAGCCTATAATTAGATGGACCTACACGTAAATAGGACAGTTGCACAATTCGTAGCTGAGATTAGCTGAGGATTTACGTTGGCCTCTGAATTTGCGAGTGAGTACTCGCAGGGTCTCAGTTACGCTGTGCGGTTTAAAAACGCCAGTTAAACTATGAGAGAATACATAACTGTACAGTAGGCGAAAGAATGTGAGGCGATCAATAGAGTTACAGCCTTGGAGGAATAATATAAAAAAATAATTCATCCAAGGTTACAGCAGATGACAGCGCAGATGACAGCGCAGGCATTTCACTTGTCCTTTGACCTCTTTGATCTGCATTCCTTTCTCACAGGCGCTAGACAAAAAAAAGAGGATTTTAAATCTTTTTTATTTTGCCATAGAGATTTAAAGGAATGGGTAGTGAAGAAGAAAAACAAGAAGAAGAAAAAGAAGAAGAAGAAGAAGAAGAAGAAGAAGAGGGGGAGGAGGTGGAGGAGGAGGGGGAGACGAAGAAGAAGGAGGAGGAGGAGAATAAGTAGAAGAATAAGAACAACATTAACAAGATGTACAAGAACCCGCTGCCGATACAACGAAACTTAACATTCTTTTCGATCGCAAAACGGCTTTAGTTTGCATTTTACTCCCTCAAAAAACACTGTAAAAACACATGTGTGAGACGGTATTTTTAGAACCAATCATTTTTGTCCTTAGCCCTGCCATCATTTCCGCATACCATTTCTACCAAGGATTTCGTATTTTATTCCAAATCGCTTTTAATCGATCGGCGTTCGCTATATTGTTGTTTAATCCAGTTTCAAGTTTATAACACTAATAAAATCGAGGGGTTCAACATGTTTTATGATATGGGACCTAAAATCAGTTTAGGGAATTATAGCATCCCGTGGTTCAATGGATAAGGCGTTTGACTGTCTATAAGGAGACCCGGGTTCGATCCTCGCTTGGTCCCTTTTTTTTTTTTTTTAAATAAAATTTAATAATACAGAGCGAGAGAGATATAAGAGAGATATAGATAATAAAGAAAAAGAGCGGAACAGAGGCAACTGAAAAACAAAACAAGGTGCAAGTAAAATGCTAAAAAAAAAAAAAAAAATTAAATAAATATATAAATAAAAATAAAATCATAGCACGGGTATTAATAACTGCTTCATATTCTTTTTTTTTTTCATTTATCCATGATGCGTGTACTTCTTAGAACACTTAACATCTTATGCTTTTAAAAAAAAATTAGGTATAGGTAGGTCTGTTTTAAAAAAAAAACATTTAGAAAATAACATTATAGTTTTATTGTAAATTTCATAGCATAATTAATTGTCATTCGATTCATCAGAAAAAAATATTAAATTAAGAGCAAACTTTACATTAAAAATAAATATTTAGAATTTAAATTAAAACTGAATTGTTCCCAAATAAACATCTGTAGGGACTAAAGGTCCATATTTACATTTACATGGCTTGGTGCTTTTTTTTTATGATTGCCTCAATTTGGTATTTCATTGGTATGTATTATAAGGAAAAAAGTTCTGTGCATGCAGTGATAGCATTGCCTTATTGTTTTAATCACATGCATGTGCAATAAATCAGTAATGCTGTTCTCCTCAAATAAATGATTATTGTGTTTTATTACAATTATAAGTTTATTTTAATCTATGTCTCTTTTTAGTGATTCACCACTGACAGTGTACTTCAGCCTTCCATTTCCAGAATCATAAACACAACAAAGATTATTATATCAAAGATACTTTTATACAATGTGAATTAATTTTCGAGCAAATGTAAATTAAAAGTATCTTTGATATACTGTATATCTTAGTTGTGTTTATGATTCTGGAAGTGGAAGGCTGAAGTGCACTGTCAGTGGTGAATCACTAAAAAGAGACATAGATTAAAGATAAACTTATAATTGTATTTTACTTTCAAAATACTTAGCAGTTCCTGTTGTGTTTACAATTTCTTCCACTTTCAGGCAATTGATATTTCCTACATGTAGTTATTGTACCAACACCACAACATAAACTATACACTATGTAGGCTACAATGGAACATTATAGTCTCAAATAAATTTGACTTCACTCAGTGGCTGACAGCTTGGACACCCAAAGATAACCTATAACGGGCATAAAATCAGCAACACAACAACAAAATATAATAGATACTTTTAATTATACAACAATACAAGACAAATGAATTTTCGTGCTTTGCTCTTCTTCAGATTAAAAACAAACATAAAATGACAAAATGCTGCAGAATGCACAAAAAAAGTCACTTCCAGGAAAATTTTTGAAACGGGCATATAACATCAGGCCCAGCAATTGGGTCATCAAAAATTTATTTGGACGGGTAATAACTGCTAGTGATGATGATGATGACAACGGGTACGACAATTGACAATTGATTACAACAATGACGACGACCCCGCTACTGCTGCTGATGACACCGACGACGACAACGACGACCACGACAATGATGATTATGATGATGACTGATTGATTGAATGATGATTGTGGATGATGATGACGACGACGACGATGACAACAATTGATTACAACAACGACGACGACGACGACGACAAGCCATTACAACAACAACGACGACGACTACAAGCGATTACCACAATACGACAACGACAATTATTGATCAATGACGAGGACGAATTATGCGTTTTGGAGACTTGTAATAGGGTAGTCTGATGATGAAGATGCTGGTTTTGACAGAGTTTTTTGGTTTTTTTTTTCTGTCTTGTTTCTTTCGTATTGCTTGGAATGGGTTGTATATATTAAAGTATTCATTTCTTCACAAAACAAAGACACACACATACACGCACTCTCGCACGCATACACACACAACATCAAGCAAAATAAACATTCTTTTATTGTATTCGTTTTTGAAAAACGTCGTATGATAACATTACAGAGTTATAGCCCTTTCACAAGAGATTTCACAGTAGACTGACAGTCTCAATGTGTCCGGGGACGTTAATTTAACCAACAACAACATAGACTGACTTGCAAGAGTATGGGGCCAAAGATTGAGGTGTAAAATAGTCCTTCAAGTACTACCAATAAAACCTGTACGTTCCATTATTTATTAAACACCTTATTTCATTTTACTCCAGGGAGCACTTTAATAATAATAATAATAACTAGCATTTATAAAGCGCCTACCCTAAGGATCTAAGCGCTATACACGCACACTTTCTTACGCAAACACATAATTATACATATATATAATTATAAGACAAGTTACTCTTTCACGCGTACATACTACTGCTGTGTAAATCAATATGACAAAAAACATACTAAATTACTACTTAACCCCCACCCCTCCAAACCCCTTTTACAACTACAGATACTGCTGAAAGACTTTTGAGAAAAGATACGTTTTAAGGTTGGATTTGAACGATTCACAGGAGGTAGAATGTCTAACATGAAAGGGGAGAGAATTCCATAGGTGAGGGCCGTGGACAGCAAAAGAGCGGAAACCATGCGATTTTCTTTTGTAACGGCCCTGACAGAGAAGACGACAGTCAGTGGATGAGCGAAGGGAACGAGATGGAGTGTAAAGGGAGACAAGGTCAGATAGATAAGAAGGAGCAGAACCGATGACAATATTGTAGCAGATACAGGCAGTTTTATACTTAACACGTTCCGCGACAGGAAGCCAGTGTAGCTTAACAAGGAGAGGTGTGGAGGGTTGGCGATGATTTACTTTAAAGATAAGACGGGCAGCAGAGTTCTGAACTTTTTGAAGCAGAGAGAGGATAGAATCTGGACAGCCAATGAGAAGGGAATTGCAATAATCTAATCTAGATAGAATACAGACAGGAAGTAACCAAGGTCTTTGTGGCGTCTTCTGATAGAAATTTCCTAATTGAACTAATTCTCTTCAACTCAAAGTAGCAAACCCGACAGACTCTAGTGATATGCTGTCTCATAGAGAGAGTAGAATCCATGATGAACCCCAGGTTTCTAGCGGAGTCAGAAAAAGAAATATCACAAGAACCAACAGTGATAGAGGTAGGCAGAGAAAGATCAGTGACGGAAGAGCGAGTGAAGAGAAGGGCCTCAGTCTTGTCATCATTTAATTTAAGCATGTTTGCATTCATCCAGGTTTTTATGTCAGTGGTGCAATTCTGAAGTGTTTGTATAACAGAGTGAATGTCTGCAGGCTTGCATGATTGCTGTAGTTGGGTGTCATCTGCAAACAATTGTTGGTTGGCAGTATGCTGTTTTATGATTGTAGATAAGGGCGTGGTGTACATAATGAACAAGACAGGGCCTAAAACGGAACCCTGGGGCACACCATAGAGAAGCGGAGAAGGAACTGAAGAGGAATTATTGGCAGACACATACTGAGTACGGTCTTGGAGATATGAAGTGAACCACCAAAGAGCTAATGAACGAACACCAAAAACAGTTTCAAGACGAGAAAGGAGAATAGAATGATCGATAGTATCGAAAGCAGCAGAGTTATCAAGAAGAAGTAGAATAGAGAGTTTGTCCTCATCCAGAGCAGTGAGAATGTCATTGACAATACGAAGCAGAACAGTTTCGGTGCTTGTGTAAATTGTTAGTCAAGGTGAGACAGTAGCTGATAGAGCACAACTTTCTCTAGAGTTTTTGATAGAAAGGGAAGGTCTGAAGTTCTTTAACTCGTTTTTATCTAAGGAAGCTTTTTTTAGAAGAGGTTTCACAACAGCCGTTTTCAAATCTGCAGGTACAGAGCCGGAAGCGAGAGAGGTATTGATGATTTGAGTGATAACAGGAAGAAGTGTGTCAAGATTATCATACAATAGTCTTGTAGGTATAGGATCTAATTCACATGACTTGGGAGCGGTATTTCTAAGGATGTTGAGGACAAACTGTTCAGAAACAGGAGAGAAAGAATCCAGGAAAGTGCCAGAAAAATGACAAGAGACAGGCAGAGCAGCAGAATCAGAGGGAGGAAAACTGTTTCTGATATTCGAAATCTTGTCTGAAAAATAATCAGAGAATACAGTAGGAAGAGTGTGTGGATCATAAATGGTGGGAAGGGGAGAGTCAGTCTGTTTACCAAGCAAAGAGTTGAAAGTACGAAATAGTTCTTTACAAGTGGAAGTGGCAAGGATCTGAGCAGAAAAGAAATTTGTCTTCGCACTGTCAATAAGATCACTAATTTTGTGCTTAATACCAAAGAACGTACAGCTGTACATTCTTTGTTAATACTTTCAAAAATCTCTTTGTGAACAGTCAGTCGAGACTTAAGCCAGCGCCTCTCGGCCTGACGACGCTCACGTTTCAGTATGCTAAACTGCCCTGCAATATTACTGAACCACGGGTTAAATTTCCGAGGGCGAAGCGTGCGTTGGCGGAGGGGGGCGTGCCTGTCAAGGACAGACAGTAATGATGCGTTGTACTCAGCAACAGTACAGTTTAGAAACACAGACATGGATACATCATCTCTAAAATCTTGCTTGTCTATCTTATTAATACTACGATACTTTATAACATGAGATTCAGGAATAAGCTTTGGAATATTTAACCTACACATAACAGCACTGTGATCAGACATAAGGTCATTATTAATAAAAGAAGAAGACAAAAAATTATGTATGTAGACTAACTTCCGAGTGGTGAAATGAAATGGTTGGTTCCCCCTCGTAGACTGTTATTGGGGAGTATGTGGACCATGCATTATTAATGAGACAGTAATTCCCTCCCTTGCTGGTCTGACGTAGTCATAGTCGAGAACGGTTGACTAACATAGGCCTACGGGTCCCCATCGCCGTAGCTCAGTTAGAGAGTTTTCATGGCAAATCAATGACCCAAGCTCAAATTGACGACGACGACGACGACGACGATGATGATGATGATGATGATGATGATGATGATGATGATGATGATGATGATGATGATGATGATGATGATGATGATGATGATCTCGTTTAACGCGCACATTATTATATTACTTATAAGAAACTGACGACATTTTCACTCAGTGACGTGTACCTACATTGGCTTAAATGGGCCCACTATGACCAAGCTCCCTCTACAGATCCTTTTAACACTCACAGTGAGTGTTGCCCCACCAAAAATATTACAACAAAAAATAATTCATTCGAAAATATAGTTAATTTTTAAAAATAAATACATTCCGTAAATATTGTGCCTATTAATCACTTTCTCATTTGTATGTTGGTATGGAAGGTTGTCTTTGGACAGTAGGAATGTGTTGGACAGAGTGGTGAGAGTGTGTGGGAAGGTTGTGGAGTGCAACAAATGAGTATGATAGCGATGTTTGAAAGGTGAGTGGCGAGAAAGGCCCGTCGCATACTTCAAGACAGCAGTCACTATGGGGCGCCATGTGTCCATTTATTCTATGTGACCATTCTATACATAGAATAAATTCTATGCACATAGAAAGCATTCTATACACACAAAAAGCATTCATTAGTTGAAATTCCATTTATAAAAAAGAAACCAATATTGTAAGTCATAGAATAAAATTCTTTGTATAGAATAACATTCTATAATATAGTGTAAAATTCTATGTCCATAATACAATTCTATGTATAGAATAACATTTTATAATAGAGAATAATATTCTATGTATGTAATACAATTCTATATTATAGAATGCACTTGTATGCATAGAATTATATTCTATAACATAGAATGAATTCTATTACAAAGAATGAATTCTATAACATAGAATGAATTCTTTAAAATAAAATAAATTGCATGACATAGAATTATTTCTATACGCATAGAATTCATTCTATAACATAGAATGAATTCTTTAACATAAAATAAATTATATGACATACAATGAATTCTATGTGCATAGAATAAATTGTATAACATAGAACGAATTCTATAATAAAGAATGAATTCTATATGCATAGAATGAATTTTATAGCATAGAATGAATTCTATGACATAGAATGAATTCTATAGGCATAGAATGAATAGTATAACATAGAATGAATAAGATGACATAGAATGAATTCTATGACATAGAATGAATTCTATGACATAGAATGAATTCTATAACATAGAATGAATTCTATAGCATAATTTTATAATGAATTCTATGACATAGAATTTATTCTATAGCATAGAATGAATTCTATGTTACAGAATGAATTCTAGGTCATAGAATTCATTCTATGCTATATAATTCATTCTATGTTATAGAATTCATTCTATGCTATAGAATAAATTCTATCTCATATTATTCATTCTATGTCATAGAATTCATTCTATGTCATAGAAATCATTCTATGTCATCTTATTCATTCTATGTTATACTATTCATTCTATGCTATAGAATTCATTCTATGTCATAGAATTCATTCTATGTCATAGAATTCATTCTATGTTATAGAATGAAATCAATATAAAAACTTTTTTTTAAAGAGTAAAAACTGGGGCACTGTCAAGGTATAGAGAACATTTTGGGATATTGTGATGTTTTGAACATAGCACACTCGTGCAATAATGATTACAGAGGGATTTGTCACTGACATTCAGTTTAGAGTTGACGAAATTCAGTGCTTCATCATTTGCGCTCGAAGTGGAAATCGATGAAAGGAAATGTTCTTTTCTTTGCAGAAAGGCTTTACGTCGGAGTTAGAGCATCCAAACGCAGCACAGTACTTCACCATTTTCAAACTCGATCACGCTGTGTTATTCCCGCAGCACGTGGCCGCCACGCTTTTGTGCATAGCGCCCTGGGGGGCCGCTTGGGGTGAAATAGATTTTTTGCAATATTCAGCTTTATGAACCTTTCCTTTATTATGTCTCAGAGTTGTATAGCAATATTCGACCTTTAAATATATTAATTATTGCTTTTTATGAGTGTACAGTACGGTTATTTCTTCGGTATTGAGCGAAAAGAACTGATTATTTAATTAGATTTTGTCACTATAAACCCTTACAGAACCTCAGCACTGTTACGTTGAAACGAGCGAAAGTATGTCTAAAACGTGTACGATAGATCTAATCGTTTCGTTTTGCAAAGTATTCAATAATGGAGTTTATTTACCTTTGATTTGAGTTTGCATTGTTGTTAGGAGTGGTTTTGTATAACGTTGATAATTTTTGTTGGTCGATATTGTTGTAGAATCTTCTGGATCTGTTTGTTTACTATCGATCGAAGTTTCTTGATGGTCGTAGATAATGGAGAACATTCTTTTGGCAGGAAGAGAGAAGTATGACGTAAGTCAGTGATGACGATCTTTAGTTCGATTGGTGGCAGTACGTCATTTCTACCATGTACGAAATCTTTCCGGAAAAGAGAGAGGTTATTTAATCGTGTGCCGAGTTGCTGTTGAGAGATAGTAAAGTTGTTGATAGTGATTTGGAAAGTTGCTGTGAAAGTTGTTGAGTTGAATTGAGAATTGTATGCAGTTGTTGATGTATGCTGAATAAAAGTGGAAAACTTCATACGTCGACTTTGTGATTTGTATGCTGTTTGGACGGGCTGTGTGAATAAACGAATCTGAGTTACACAACTATCAGGAATTCAAGCATCGGGGCTGAATCAGATACTGATAGAAAACACCAACATCAAACGGAGTGTAACATTTTGGGGGCCAAGCCGGGATTCACGCCATAGCCAAGGGTTCAACTGCTACAACAAGCGAGTCAACGTTACGAGAGGCAGTCATCGAGGGTAGCCGCCAACGAGTTGCGTCGAGAGGGGCCAACATACTGGGACTACATCCGATAGATTCGGGTTGACTGCAAGGGCGTGTAGTCGCCGAAGAGTTGCTTCGTGAGCGAACAACAGATCGGGACTACGTTGCTGCCGTGAGACTACGTCGAGGGACAGTCTCGGAGCTACATCGCCAGTGTTACAGAGAGCGGCGAGCGGACGTCGCGTCTACTTCAGCACAGGAGCGCATACATCAACACCAGCGTGGTGCAGCGTCGCATACGACGAGGACAGCGGGGCCTGCGTCAACGAAGGCGACTAGTGACAAGCATCAGCGCTACTGCAGAAAGCGCGCTGTTCTAGAACAGTCTAGAAAGAACTCTACAGTCAAGAACTTTCCAGAAAAAAGAACTCTACAGTCAAGAACTTTCTAGAAGAAGAACCTTCCAGAAAAGAACTTTCTTGAAAAGAACTTTCCAGAAGCATCAAGATGGCTGACTTCTGGCAGAAAGGGGTTGAACTGAATCTAAAAGGCAAGCAGCTGACGGAGTACGTCAAGTCTCAGGAGAGAATACGAGAAAGAGAATTGGAAGAGAAGCGTCTAGAAAAAGAAATAGAACTAGAACAGAAGCGTCTAGAAGTAGAAGAGCAGCGTCGCCGTGAAGAACGAGAATTAGAAGAGCGGCGTCAAGAAAGAGAAGAGCAGCGACAAGAAAAAGACAGAGAATTCGAGCTGAAGCGTCTTGAGTTCCAGCTAGAAATGGCGCGTATCCAGCAACAGCAGAATGCGCCACAAGTTATCAGTGACAACAAAGCTCCAAAATTGCCAGCATTCGTCGACGGGAAGGACCAGATCGACAGCTATCTGGCGAGATTCGAAAGGTTCGCCGAAAGCTCCAATTGGCAACCTCGAGACTGGGCGATTCGACTAAGTGCACTTCTGACAGGGCAAGCGCTCGAAGTTTACACCAGACTGTCGAACGATGACGCCAAAAACTACGACGTCTTGAAAGAGGCCCTATTGCAGTGCTACAACTTTACAGAGAAGGGCTACCGTAAACGCTTCCGTGAATGCCGGCCTAAGTCAGACGAGACGCCAAAGCAGTTTGTGGAGCGCCTGTCGTCATATCTACACAAGTGGGTGGAGTTATCAGGCGAAAGCAAGTCTTACGACAGTCTCCATGACCTGATTGTGAAAGAACAATTTCTCAATGCCTGTCACAAGGACCTAGCGACCCACTTAGAAGAACAAAAGCTGCAGACGCTTAAAGATGTGACTGAGGCTGCTGAAAGATATCTCATCGCTCATGGGAAAACCCTGGGGCCACCCAGCGCGACGAAACATTTTCAGAAGACTGGAAACCATGTGAACCAGATCCAGGGAAGCCAGACGAGCCAGAGACCGACGGACTCCACGCCACCTCCCAGGGAAGGGCATTCAAGAGGCTGTTTCACCTGCAACGCTACAGACCACAGGGCGGCTAATTGTCCTCAAAACAAAAGTAGCGGACAGCGGAGCAGTACGGACAACGCAGCGGCGGGCAACCGGCACAGGCGGTTCTCCAATCAACGGCAAACCAGTAGATCTGACCATCAGGTGTGCGGCGGGAGCGTCATTCTTCCGAGTGAGACCGAGCGCACAGCTACTCCTGCGGACGCGCAAGAGTGCATGACCGATGGCCAACTTCTCCTTGCCAACGGAAAATCCATCCCCGTCGTCGCCAGCGCGGCTGTGACCGTCCAGAACATGCCTGTTTCAAAGGGACGCGTCGGAAATCATGAAGTGACTGTCTTAAGAGACTCTGGCTGTAGTGGGGTCATCGTCAGAGAAGACCTAATCGCTAAAGAACAGTTCACTGGCGATTCAAAATGGACACTTATGGCCGACAGCAAATGTGTGAGAGCGCCAGTTGCGAAGATTCATGTCAACACCCCTTTCTACATAGGCGAAGTAGAAGCGGTTTGCCTGAAGAAGCCGCTGTATGATTTGATGATCGGGAACATCGACGGCGCGAGACGACCCGACGACCCCGATCCAGAGTGGAGTCCTGCCTCAACCCAACGTGTCGAAGTCGTAGAGGAGGATCCATTGCCGTTTCCCGATGGAGACCTTACAGAGCTGCTACGGGACAATGTGGTTACTCCGGCTCAGCCCTGCCGACCAGAGATCGTCGGTGCTGTTACTACCAGGGCCCAGGCCAAGAGAGACAAGACGTCTACGCCACTGAAGGTCGCCGACAACTCTAAAGCTGCCATCGTGGACAGAGATAAGCTGATCCAGCTCCAGGAAGATGATAGTACTTTAAACAAGTACAGGAACCGCCAAGACCAGACCAAAGGCAGTGGTACGGTCTATTTTGAGGTGAAGGCCAAGATCCTGTATCGAATCTTCCAGCACCCGAGGGTCAACGGAGGGAAACCTCTACGTCAAGTCTTGGTACCGTTACCCCTAAGGCGCCAGGTGATGGAAGTAGCGCATGACTCAATCATGGGAGGTCACCTAGGCATCAAGAAGACGTCAGACAGAATCCAGGCGGTGTTCTACTGGCCAGGACTTCATGCGGACGTCAGCCGTTTCTGTCGATCATGTGACATTTGCCAGAAGACCATACCTCGAGGAAGGGTCCCTAAAGTGCCAATGCAAAGAATGCCTTTGATCGACCGACCTTTCAAGAGGGTGGCCTTAGACTTAATCGGTGAAATAAGACCTCCGAGTGAAGAAGGTCATCGATGGGTACTGACTTTAGTAGACTATGCGACTCGGTACCCAGAAGCAGTGCCAATGAAGAAGATTGACACTGAAACTGTAGCAGAGGCACTGGTGGACATGTTCAGTAGGCTTGGAGTGCCTGAAGAAATTCTGACAGACCTCGGGACGCAGTTCGTCTCTGACTGTATGAAGGAGGTCAACAGACTGCTGAGCATCCGGCATTTAACTACGACACCCTACCATCCAATGTGCAACGGGCTTGTCGAAAAGTTCAATGCTACGCTGAAGTCCACCCTGAAGAAACTGTGCAGCGAGCAGCCCAGACAATGGCATCGCTATATCAACGCCTTACTTTTCGCCTACAGAGAAGTACCGCAGGAGTCCACCGGCTTTTCTCCGTTCGAGCTGCTGTACGGAAGAACCATCCGAGGGCCGATGCACATCCTAAAAGAACTGTGGACGAAAGAAGTAGACACCCCAGAGGTGAAGAACAGCTACCAGTACGTGTTTGAGCTACGGGAGAAGCTGGAGCAGACTCTCGAGATAGCCAGAGAAAACCTGAAGAAGTCCCAGGACTGTGGAAAGCACTACTATGACCGTAGGGCTGTGAACAGGAAGTTTAAACCTGGCAACAAAGTACTGGTGCTGCTACCTACTGATCATAATAAGTTGCTGATGCAGTGGGAAGGCCCGTACGAAGTGGAGACCGTGGTGGGAATCAACGACTACAAGGTGAAGGTCGGCCAGCATTCCAAGATATACCACGCCAACCTCCTTAAGCTGTACGTGGAAAGGCCATCAGAGATTGTGCATGCAGCAACAGCAGCTGTGACCGACAACAGCTTTGACAGCGAAGAACTGTTGGAACTGGGAGACTTCCACAGCAAAGAAGGCATCGATGATGTTAAGCTAAGACCAAGCTTGACGGAAGGTCAAACGTTGGAGCTCAAGGACCTTATGGGCGAGTTTCCCCCTAACTTAAATGATGTCCCAGGCTCTACGACTTTGGTCGAACATGAAGTCCACACCCAGACATGGAAGGAGCATCTGCAGACCATGAGGGAGCTGTTCCACCGTCCCGCAGAAGCCAACCTGACCGTGAGACCCAGCGAATGCATCCTGGGAGCTGACAACGTCGACTGCGTCGGACATCCGATGGGAGAAGGAGACAACGGAGGACGCACTGATTCCGGGGAAGCCCACGTGATCATCGTCTTTGACCCTGGGCCGATGACGACCGCAACTGACGAGGGCGTCGATTCCTTGCGAACGAAAGAACATTGATTGTGTGGACGAACTAAGAATATTGGTAATGACAGACTTGAAAATGAAAAACGTTGACTGGGTAAATGATCTGTGAACATTGACAGTATCCAGAAAGACTTGCAGATTTGAAGATGAAAACCATTGACTCTGTGTAGATAAGCTGAGCGCAATTACAGTATTCAGAAAGTCTTAAATTAGTTTCAATTCTGTACTTTGTTTGTGCATTACGTTTCAACGTTGTTGAAAGAAATTAAGTAAATTTCTTCTTGAGTGGGGGGTTATGTTACGTTGAAACGAGCGAAAGTATGTCTAAAACGTGTACGATAGATCTAATCGTTTCGTTTTGCAAAGTATTCAATAATGGAGTTTATTTACCTTTGATTTGAGTTTGCATTGTTGTTAGGAGTGGTTTTGTATAACGTTGATAATTTTTGTTGGTCGATATTGTTGTAGAATCTTCTGGATCTGTTTGTTTACTATCGATCGAAGTTTCTTGATGGTCGTAGATAATGGAGAACATTCTTTTGGCAGGAAGAGAGAAGTATGACGTAAGTCAGTGATGACGATCTTTAGTTCGATTGGTGGCAGTACGTCATTTCTACCATGTACGAAATCTTTCCGGAAAAGAGAGAGGTTATTTAATCGTGTGCCGAGTTGCTGTTGAGAGATAGTAAAGTTGTTGATAGTGATTTGGAAAGTTGCTGTGAAAGTTGTTGAGTTGAATTGAGAATTGTATGCAGTTGTTGATGTATGCTGAATAAAAGTGGAAAACTTCATACGTCGACTTTGTGACTTGTATGCTGTTTGGACGGGCTGTGTGAATAAACGAATCTGAGTTACACAACTATCAGGAATTCAAGCATCGGGGCTGAATCAGATACTGATAGAAAACACCAACATCAAACGGAGTGTAACAAGCACATTGTAATGAAAAAAGCAAGCACGCAGGGGCGGAGGGGGGGGGGGGTGTGACGTCAATTATTTTTATTGCTAAGCGATCTATTCACACTAATTATACCGTCGAAGTCGTCCGCATCAAGAAACCTAAATGCTTGTTCACGAAATTATGATGTCTGATAAAGCCGCAGAGCGCTTGGTACGTCAGCCATTTCTTCAGTTCTCGCGCGCGGGCAAGGCTCCACGTGTCCCTTTATACGTCACAGCCTCGCTTCACATAGAATGACCTAGTTGCGCATAGAATGAGCATTCTATGTTATAGAATGAACATTCTATGTTATAGAATGGATTCTATGTTATAGAATGATCATTCTAAGTTATACAATGGATTCTATGTTATAGAATGAACATTTTATGTTATAGAATGAATTCTATGTTATAGAATGACCATTCTATGTTATCGAATGAACATTCTATGTTATAGAATGGATCCTATGTTATAGAATGAACATTCTATGTTATAGAATGAACATTCTATAACATAGAATGCATTCTATGTGCACCAAATGTTAAAAAACAATTCTATGAAAATAGAATGTATTCAGTGTTGCGAATAAAATCGATTTTATGTTAAAAAAATGAATTTTATGTCATACAATTCTTGCTGTGTTATACAATTAATTCTATATACATATAATTCATTTCATTCACATAAAATTAAAAAACACAACTAATAAATTGTAACA